>JACDOX010000177.1:822712-1049863 GCA_014549065.1 Cardinalis cardinalis
AAAAAAAAAAGAAAAATAGCAGATGAAAACAACTCTACAAAGCCAGCATGTGCAGACATGTTAAATGAGAAGTGTGAGAAATAAGAAAGATCTTTTCCAAGTTCATTACATTGGGGTAGATTGGCCCCCTGGTATGATCTCTCTTTTGCTCTTTTTCACCCACATAGTCAGTAGTAAAAATATCTTGGTTTTACATGGCAAATAATTCCATTTTCATTCCTAAAATATCTTACACTATTCTCTGCATTGTTTCTGCAGTTTTCTGAGTTTATAAAGGTGCTATGAAACATTATGTACAGTTTCATTCACTGCTAGAGTGCACATTCAGCCATGTTAAGGAAACAATAAAAGTTACTTATCTAAGACCCTCTAATTTAAGCTGATACGTTGGCTGCTTATTAAAGTGTTTTTGAGAAGATACTTTCAACCAGTAAACTATCTTCCAAAAAAAACCAAACTGGCTTTACTTTAAAACATTTTAACCCACCCCCTTGCCAAAATTTGAGGCATTCAATATAGAAAACACAAAGACTACACTTAGACATGAAAATTGTTCTGGTTTCTTTTTCCTTTAGTCTGAAGTTTTCTTGTGATAACTGACGTTTCATTTAAGTTCACCTTCTTCACAGGTGGCCACAACTTGTATGTCTTTCATTTTGCAGGGTTCTTATTTAATCTCAGGCTCTGTAATTTGCCTCAGGGTCTGAACCATTGCAGGAGCTGCTGCCAGTAGTACAATGCTCTGACAATATAAGATACTAAGAAGATAATATGAAATGTCCAAAGGTTACTGATTATGCTAGGTCTAATTATGCCACTAGCAGCTGTTTAATTTATCCCAATAATCATAGGTATGTTCAATCACCATGAAAGTTGGTCTTGTATATTCCAGATATATATGGAGATGTCTTGCAGCAGTATTTAATGGAAAACAGGTAAATCAATGCAGGCTTTTTCAGAAAGACATTACAAGGCAAAGCACTATAGGATATGTATATATCCCACCTGCAGGCTTCCTAAACTAAGAAGTGTAGCAATGTCATACATGAGCCTCTGATTGCTTCTAGGCTAAACAATGTAAACACAGTCTGCATGTAAAAGAGGAATGATGCCCAGAGTTGTGAAAATAAGTTAATTAATATTGCTAATTTTTTTTCTAGTTTTTTTTTCTAGTTTATAATATCTGCATTCACATACTTTAGCAATGAATTTGAAGGAAAAACGTGTTAAGAAAACAAAAATTCAATGTATAACACAGTAGTGCAGGAAACCTGCCCTGGGCAATATTGATGTAATATGATTAAACAAATCATTGCAATAGGGGTTCATTAAGTGAACACTGAACACTGAATGAGACAAGGAAAAATGGTATGTAATAATGAAATTAAATATTGTATTTGTGTGTGTTTACACATGGATGCTATTGCTCTTTCTGCAACTGTTGCCAGCTATTGTCTGCCATGACCATCTCTAACAGCATTATTTTTAGTTTATTTGGAGGAYAAAATGCACATTGAAAGTTATTTTTCACAGAATAAAAAGATAACTGTGAAGGAATATTTCTCCTATGCTTTTCCCATTTTGTAATAATAAATTATTTTTATATTTATATTTGAAAAACAAGTGCCCACTAATGGCAGTGGGAGAATTCTTGGAGATGACCACAAGATTGGACTGTCAGGGATCACTGAAGAACTAGGCACACTAAAAATGATTTTTGCTTTACCTCTGCCTCTACAATTCTGCCCTACAATTGTGCAAACCACAAGTTTGGTAACCTCAGGAATATAACCAAGCTCTAAAAGTCCTGCAGAGATTTTTACTGCAGCCAAATTTGATTTCAGGAACTACCACATCACCCRTGCAACTTGTTTGGATGTTTCTAGCTTCTGACAACTAGGTCAGTTTTACATTAGAAATTCTTGTGCAGATGTGATGAATACTTATTAATTCCAAGAACCAAAAATTAGGACCACTAGACATTTAAACCAAAGGCTGAATTGAGAAAGATTGTTCCCTCTTCACTGTGAAGAATATCCATGCCCTAAGAGTGGCAGTAAGAAGTATAAAATTCCTTTGACCTCTGTCACAGACATGTTTTATGAAAAATCCTTTCCGTAGGATTTTTTTCTCCTGAGAAGCTGAGAGGCCTCWGGAACAAAATGTAAACAAGGATTATCTGCTGCTGTGGAATGCAACAGGTGGATCTGTGACTGGTCTCATGTGGTTGTTTCTAATTAATGGCCAATCACATTCCAGCTGTCTGGACTGTCTCGGTCAGTCACAAGCCTTTGTTATTCATTTTTTTTTTATTCTTCGCTAGCCTTCTGATGAAATCCTCTCTTCTATTCTTTTAGTACAGTTTTAATATAATATATATCATAAAATAATAAATCAAGCCTTCTGAAACATGGAATCAACATTCTCGTCTCTTCCCTCATCCTAAGACCCCTGCAAACACCATCAGAGGCCTCCATCTTCTGTCAAGCAATTTTTTCCCCTCTGAAAACAAGCCTATACTCTAACCAGATAGTGATATAAGATTGACCTATAAATCTATTAAACTAAGTGTCACTCAGGATTATCTGAAGGCTATGTAGGAACTTTCATCAAGAGATACATTTTTTTTTCCTCCCTTTTATTTGGTTCATAATGAAAAAATCTTTTTGTAAAGGGTGGAGTTAATTAGATTCAAGACCACTTTTCTAGTCTGCTCTGGAAATAGTGCTAGCTTTTCACACTCTGGAGAGAGCTATTTTATATTCAGCACTGTAATAAAATAAATGAAGTTACAAATAAAACCTTATTGCTTCACTGATCCAGATTTTTATTTGTGTGGTTTGGTATAGCCAATTTCTGAACAATTTGATCTAAACTGTCACCAGTGATCAGCGCTTTCTGAGTCATGGTTTTATCTTCTGTGACCGGTAAAGATGGTGAAACAAAGGAAATATATAAGGGTCATTTTTTTTTAATTGGATTGTCTATTTATATTTTGGCAAGATTATAACAAGTAGCACGTTATTGGTATCAACCAGAGAACAGAAACCTGCTTTTCCTGCTTTTCTGTCAGCCAGTATTTATTTTTAAAAGATAATTTTGTTATTTCTGTATCACTGATGCAAAATTAAACTTAGATCAGATTCTCCAAATTTTTACAATGTAACTGGGAGACAAATTCTTTCAGATAGATGGCAGAGATACAAAACTTTTAAGATTTCAGAATGAGAGTATCAGGACTACTATTACTTTTGTTGCTTGTGAGCATTGCAGGTGCTGCAGCTTTGAATTATGAGTTGTTTTGCTATTGGTTGAAATATTGACAGACCCGTAACTTGCTGCTGACTATTTGATTGATCAAGTTCTCCTTTTGGACCATTTATAATGATTAAAAGGAAAGCCCTATCAAAAACATCTGCCTGAAATGGCACGTATTTATATTTGGATTTTTTTTCTCTGCTCTCCAAGGGCATCAGTTTACTGAAGAGATAAAAACAACATGGAGCTACCCTGCTAAAAAGTGCAGACTTATTTTTCTATTATCTACTATTTTTCTACTATCTACTATAGATTTTCCAAATCTAATATTTAATGTTACTGCCAGCAAAAAGAGACTTTCATTTAAAATATTACTTTAAATATCTGCAAGTTTTGCTTTGCTGAACCAATTTTTTTCTTCTTTCTTTGAGGAAAGTTAAACATCAAACTGTGTCACCCAGCAGTATTTTTGTTACTTTAGCCTTTCAAGAAGTAGTGTTTTCATTCAAGTATTTTAACTGTGTCTAGGAAAGAACATGCAGGAAACCCCATTTAAATTGGTGGAATATGTATGCACAGTATAAAATGAATACAAACTGGGTACTAATATATTTAGAAACCCATTCCTTCTACAATGTTTGTTGCCTAGAGGACATTGCAAATAATGGCTAGCTCAGCCAAATGTGCACAGTTCCAAAGAGTATATTGTAGGGAAGTTTTACATTCAGATATATATTTTGCTGCTTATTTGAGACACATAATTACTGACTTAATATACTTGACTGGAGGATTTTGGGTCATTCTCACAGAATAGACTTACACTGATTTCAAACTAATTCTACAAGCAGTGCAGTGCCCTCATCTGTAGTCCTTAGAGATTTGATAGCCTTCCATAATTTGTGGGAAGATCTTTGGTCCTACTCTGTACTTCTACCAAACATGCAGAGAGCTACACTGTTTAAAGCAAGAAATACAAGAAATGAATTTTGCTTTTATTTTCTTTGTGTGTTCTCCATAAGTAGGCTTCAACTTTTAGGTGGCTTTGTTATTCAGGAAAAAATCTTTAACAGTTAAGTTCCAATGTTAGGCTGTATTTTAAAATTATATGCCACCAATATGTTTGGTTATTTAGGATGCGATCATCAAATAATTGAATCTGGAAGGGACCTCTGGAGAAACTCTGGTTCAAGCCCTCCACTCAAGCAGCACCGCCCAAAGACATGTGCCAATAACACAGAGAACTTTTTAGTACCTTCAAGGATGGAGATTCCATCATCTGGGCAATCTGTCCCGGTGCTGCACTCACCCTCACAGTGAAAATATTTCCAGTTCAGAGGGACACCYGTGTGTTTCAGTGGGTATCCATCCCCTCTGGCCCTGTTGCTGGGCACCACTGAAAAAAGCCTGGCTCCCCCCTTTTCACTTAAGATCCTCCTGTCCCCCCCCTTCTCTGAGCTGAACAATCCTAACTCTCAGCCTTTCCTCTTCAGAGAAAGGCTCCAGTCCCTTCATTATGTTTGTATCCTTTCATTGGCCTCCCTCCAGTAGGTCCAGTGTGCGTGGGGAACCCAGCACTGGACACAGTACTCTAGATGCATCCTCACCAGCGCTCAGTAGATGGGATGGACCACCTCCCTCACCCTGCTGGCAAGACAACTCCTTTTGCAGCCCAAGACACAATTAGCCTTGTTTAGTGCGAGGACACATTGCTGACTCATGTAAACCCTCATAATGAGAAATTTCTTAAAGTGAAAAGAAGAAAATTAAAGAAATTTCTAGGGTATTAATTTACACTGTTTCTGTTAAGAAATGGCCTGTAAAACCAGCATGAAAGCAACTTAGAAATTCTCATTTTATGTGAACTTTCTCAGCTAATAAAACTCGCTGTTATATTTGCAACTTGCAGTTTGTGAGAAAGCTACTAAGTAGAATTTTGGAGTTGTTGCAAAAAAACAGTCACTTTTGTGAATAATAATACTTGCAAATAGTTATTTAGGACTTTCTTTCACACTTCTTATCAAAAACTTCCTTACTCGGATAGCTATTATTTCTCTGAAAAGAAAATTTATTCTTCCATTAATTAATGAATTGGCAGAAAATATAGTCCAGTCCACATTACACATGACATCAATTGAGGGGAAAAAAATTCATACAACTCTTCCTTCCTTTTACATTTTACACTTATCGACAATAATACTGAAATCTCACTGGGAGATGTCTGTAAGTCTGAGCCATGCATCCTGCTTTTCAGTCTTTCCCACTCCTATCTCATCCCTGGAGCAGCAAGTGGGTTTGTGTCCAAAGTTTCTGCTGTATAATGAAGACAGGATTACTGTGACAGCTCCTGATGCACTCCAAATTGAAAAAAAAATGTTGATGAATTAGTCTTCAAAACTGATGGCAGACAGACAGCACCTTCCTTCTCACCTGTGATGTCAAAATTGCAGGCACAACTTGATGTGCAAGGTAGTGGGTCTGCAAGTCTTGTCAGTTCACCTCCAGCCCTTCTCAAGAATTTTTGTTTGCATACTGAAGTGCCACTCTGTGCTCCACCACTCATCAATGCTCCTCCAGCACTTGAAGAGCAGGAGTTGCTTCAACAGGGGAAAACTCTCTGATCTTTATCTAAGAGGTGGTAGGTAAGTGGGCCAAGCAGCAGTGTTCAAGCCAAGAAGAGGTTAAAATTTCAAGGAGTCAGGGACCAAAACTTTAATAAATCTCTTACAGCAAAGCTAAGCTGTTATATTTTAGAACTTTTTATACAAAAGTAAAACTGAGCATTAAAAAATATAAAAATTGTTAATACTAGTGATTCAAATTGTATCTTTTATTAGCACTGGTGATTTTCATTAGCTTTGGCACCCAAAATTTCAAAAGTAAGATAAATATTTATTGTATAGAATTACTTTAGAGTAAAGCCATACATTCTTGTAGTAAGTTGACTTTCTGAAAACCTCAAACTAACAAATCATGAGCGTGAACATGTGGAAATAAAACCAAGTAAATAAAAAAAGTAAACGTTRTGACAGTGCTTTTAAATTCAGGATTTTAGTCTTCATCCTAATATCCTCAATCTCTCAGGTCAGATTAAATTTTCCATTGTGTACTGTGATGGTGTTTCCTGATCAAAAGTGGATACAGAAAACTGCTTCTGTCCCAACTTATCTGCATCAGACAAAATGCATTCTTACAAAGGCTTATGTGATATATTTGGACGGAAAGATTTTAATTTCTCATCCATAAGTGCTCAGCAGACTCTTTCTGTTGTTCTTCTTTGTGACAATGTACCACACACATTTTCCATAGAAAATCAAAATTCAATAATGATTCCATAATTAGCAACACTTAAGAACATGGAATAATGAAAACCATAAAATTTTATTTTATAATTCTAACTTTTGAAAAAGAAACTGATGTGTGTATGTATTTGTTTTACACCTTAATATGCAAGCAGACATGTATCTACATGKTTTTGTGTGTAGGTAGCTTTATACTTGCTTTGGTTTATGTATCAAGAAAGAGAACGGTGACTAATTTTTAAAAAGTTCTTAATACTTTGCCACTACATTCCAGTAGTTTCAGTGCTTTAGTGGTGTCTTAGTGACAGAACTGCCATGCAAATGGAAAGATTTTATTTTGGTTGGTTGCTGCTGTGGTGTTGGGCTTAATCATGGCTCACATTACAACAGCCTTTCTCACYTTAGGACAAGTCAAAGCAGGAACATTTTGTTCTCTTGATAATTTTTAAGCATAAGACCCTTTTCACTGGAGATGAGGCTAATCATTACTTTCAGGAGTTCTAAAGGTTTTGAAAATCCATTCTTTACAATATAAGATCTGTTTCAGTTAATCCTGAATAAAGTTTTCATGTTTATTATGAGTTTCTGTGTGGAATCTATCAAAATAGTATTTCACTGCCTCACAAACTTGAAAGACTATATTCTCACACTATTTATTTGACAAGTGTTTTAATGTTTTGAGGACTTGAGGAGAAATTTAAGACATAGTTTAAGTAATTCTCAAAAAATATGTAGGAGAAATATGTCAAATGGGTGCTATGATCCTATCAACTGGTCTTTATTCAGTGTCTTAATCATTATTAAGTCTTCTGGTGAGTCATAATGGCCTGGATCCAGCAATCAATAAAATTATTCAGGTGCTTAAAATTGTGCACAAGATGAAATACGTTGCCAGATCAAAGGTCAATTTCCTTACCAATTTATGGACAGAGTATTAGGGAAGTCAAGGAGAAATGAAAAGCTTCTTGAAAAGGTGTAATATGTGTGATACTGAGTGTGGTACGGTAATTGATCCTGAATCATTAAGAGTAGGAAAATGTCACAGCATAAATCCACTGTGGTAGTAGAACTACTGCTTGAGATTTTTTTTCTCTCTTCTATTGAGTAATGGAGGATTTTTTCCTTCTTCTATTCTATGAGCTCAGTGAACTCTCTGCTATAACTTCAGATATACGTATTACTCTTACACTCTGAAGGAACAATTAAACCTTATTATGCAACTTATAATCCCCACATAAGTGGTATAAATCTCTTTTTTAATTTTTTTTTTGGAAAGTTGACAGGGCACAGACATGAAAGGGAAGCCGAATTGCTGCAGAAAATAGAATACAGCAATTAATGTGGCTGCACTGGCTGCACTTTTCCTCCTACTGTTGTTGGGAAAACTTCAGAATGTAGAAAAATAAGTCCTCTAACAACTGTTCCAGGCTTGCCAACTTCACTATCATATGTTTTTTTTTTTCCTGTGCTCAAAACAATGAGATATTGCCAGGATTTTCTTTTTAATCCTTATAAAGTTCAGCTTACACTTATTTGAATCTCATCAATTTTGATGTAAAATAATATAAGCATTACAACATAAAAACAACAATGCGTTTATCATACTCTTTAGTGGAGAAAGCAAAACATGTGGCTGGTTTAGAGTGTAGAAGAGAATGCACGGAAAAATAGTGAGCAAAGGGTAGTACAAGATACAAGACATCAGAAAAAAAAAAAATAGCAAAACCTGAGAAAGTTACACAAACATGTGGAGGCATTTTTTTGCTTTTTGGTTTTTTTTWAATTGATATATTGTGGCTCTTTGTAATATTTCCACCTAGTAATCAGACGCATGTATGTTTAAAAGGCCTTCTAGAAATCATTTCAACCTATTGGTTTCCATTACGTGGACACAGAATTATGAAAAGAAAGTACACATAGTCAAACCAAATATATACACATAATTATTGAAGTTATGTATTATATACGCTTTCAGAAAAGAAAATTCATGTTTAGTGGACATATACATCCAAGATAAATAATGTGATCTCATTGCTCAATACTGTTGAAAATCGTGACATCATTTACATAACCAGAACAGCAAACACTAACCCATCATTGGGAAAGACAGTAATTTTATGCATGATAGTATAGGTTGCAAGAAAATATTGTACTGAATTACATATCTGAAAACACGTGCCAGAGGTGATATGTTTTATGTTACGAAAAGGAATCTTATTTTTCTCCCATTAAATGTTTTTCATCATTCACAGGATGGTAATAATCTTGGTGCAGCTGGTAAACAATTCACAGCTCTCAAGTAGTGCAAAGCACTCATAAAATTATATATTGTGCCCTTTTTCTTAAATAAGCAAATGTCCTTTATTGATTTACTTCCTTTTTCTTTAAATATAAATATATAAAACTCTGTGGTTGCAACAGAGCATGGTTTTAGGAGACTTTAAATATCTCTGGCTCTTTCTGACTTCTGAAAATTGCATTATTATTTTGAATGTATGATCCCAATCATCTGACTCTGGAAATCTGTGCTTAAATTAAATAAATAAGATTTAGTATGTGTTATGCTTGAATTCCAAATTATTATTTTGTGTGAATAAAATGGCATCTTATAATGTATCTGTCCTTTACAAAGGTGCTTCCAAGCTTTAATATTTCACATCTCCTATTAGAATAATCATGTACAAATTTTTGCACAACAGTCTGTGAATTGTGGCATTCACATTCTCTGAACAGAGAGAGACATAATTCTCTGTCTCAGGGGTTTTTTCCTGGAGAAGCACAGAGACAAGAAAACAAATTTTATCTCTACTCCCTTCTCCTGTTGTTTTGCACATGTGGAATGTGGTGGGAAGATTGCTTACCTGAAGGGAGTTCTTAATTGGATTCTGGTGATGGTTGTTTATATTTATTGGCCTGTTGGGTCAAAGCTGTGTCCTGGCTGTCTCAGAYAGCCATGGGTTTTTCTTTAGTATCTTTTAGTATTCTTTAATACGTAGTTTTGTATAGTATTCTATATTTATTAGTATAGTATTCTATATTCTGTAATATCTCTCTAATATAGTATAGTGTAATGTAAAACATAGTTTGGTTAAGCAATTGTTTAGCCTTCTGAATCAATGGAGTCAGATGCCAATCATTCCCTGCTGGGAGGGTCACCTGGTTTTACTATATGCATGACTAATATACATTAATCACGTGCTTCTACATGTAAATGGATGACAATTGCAAAATTCTTTTATGGCCCTTTCATTT
Organism: Cardinalis cardinalis; assembly: GCA_014549065.1. Classification (NCBI taxonomy): domain Eukaryota; kingdom Metazoa; phylum Chordata; class Aves; order Passeriformes; family Cardinalidae; genus Cardinalis; species Cardinalis cardinalis. The sequence continues at coordinate 832,522 of JACDOX010000177.1, forward strand.
TTGTATCTGTAATTTCAAGCTGAATTTTGGGGAAAAAATGGCATCTAAATGTAACCCTTGTACCATAACTAATCACTCAAGTATGATTTGCTAATATCTCACATCCCAAGATACAGATGGGGATGCTGAGACTGGTATGCCCTGGGAAGACACACACTTACTAGGACAGGGCGACCTAAAAAGATGCCAGATGCTATATGTTAATATCCAAGCTACGTGATCCCTTCCTTGTTCTCCTCTCCAGTTCTAGAATGTTTCCCACTCCCTTATACTTTCCTATTGGTTCCCATTCCTTGCAGCTCCTCTCCTGAATCCCAGTTGGTTATTCCTTTGTAATCCTGCCTCTGTACCGCCCCTGTTTCCTTTACCCACTGGCTCTCAGACTCAATGCTCTGCCTCCCTTGTCTCCTATATAACACTGCAGCCTCCTGTATTTCTCGTTCTTTGTCCCTGGACCTCTTAAGTGTGTAGGTGAAATAAATTACCGCTGGAACTCTGCACAAAGAACCCCTCCTGCCTGTTTTCTTCTGACAACAATTATAAACCATGGCACAGCATGAGCATCTGGTGYTCACAAAGCTCTCCGTCCTTCCTCAAAGATGCTCTCGAGAGGTGGTGACTTTGGCAGCTCCTGCCATGACATCGCATAATAACACTCAAAAATGCACAAAAAGCAACTGTAATATTTATTACCTGAATACTGATGAATTTTCCTCATCTGCTATTAACACTGCCCAATTTGGTATGTCTTGCCTGCTGATAAAGTCTCCTTGAGCTGACAGAGATGTCATTTTATGTCAGTGGGCTTTTAAATTGACAAATTCTTAAGCATGTGATGTTTAAAAAGCAACCTGTGCTGAAGTCAAACTGGAAATGTAACAACTAAGTTTTTAGGCAGAAAAAAAAGTCTTAAATCAACATATTTCAAATCAGGACAGCTGCTTCTCTGTTGTTGTTGAGGTGGTTACRACATAAAGCAGAGACTACAAGTAGTTTCAGTTAGCAACACTTTATTTTTTAACATAGCTAACTTTTATACACTTTTCAATTGTTGATACTTTTTCTACTTTAACTATTAGCTACAATAAATTAACATAATGCTATTAGTAAAAGTTATAATAACTCTACTTATCTTTCTAACATTACTTCATCTAGCTGCAAAGTGTTCTTATCTTTTTTTTCTCAATCTCTTTAGTTACAGCTTTAAAGAGAGCTCTTTATCAGCTTCTTCTTACTTCTCAGCTTCTTCTCGCTCCTTTAACTAACAAGCTTGCTGTTAGCCCTTCCACACTTTTCTATTTCAGGTGATTTGTCTATTGTTTTCTCTCTTTCTCAGCAGTACCCAACATCTGATTTAGAAAATTTCTCAGAAAAAATTTGAGGCAGATGTAGAAATTAATGCTACTTTCTTGACCACAAATTTTCTGAATCTTCTTGAATTCAATCCACTCAGAATTTCTTTTCATGAAAAAGGGAGAATTTTTAGGAAAATTATTTGAGGTATGCAACAGCATTCCTGATAAAAAAAGAAAGAAAGGACAACAAGAGAGAAACTGAAGAATAACAAGTAGACTTTGTGGTCAGAAATTGTCTTTGCTGCTTGATTAGTTAATTCCTGAAGATTTCTGAAGTGTGAATGACCCAGAATTAGTTTGTTGCACCAATTTAGAGTGTCCCAGGCTTTGCCCACACAGTATTGAAAGTGAAGCAACATAAAACAAACCCAAAATTCTAAAAACTCTGCAGAATAACAAAGCAGTCTTTATTAACTCAAAGTGGTGATCTCTCTTCTGTCCATCCTCATGTCCTATCTGGTACTGGAGACCTGACTTCTTATCCATCAGCATCTAATTCTTTGCTTTGCCTGTGTGCCCCTAAGGGCTTATGCCTGTAACATGGAGTAACTGCAGGCTTCAAGGAGAAGCTTGAGCTCCTGTTTTACCTTCTCCTCCTCCTTGTTTTGCTATTTTGCCTTTATTTTCTGTCCACAAAACCATGACATTAGCTTCTTCCGAAATACCATGCAGTTGCATGGCTGTCCAGCATCAGTTATCTGATGCTAAAGTTCTCTTTCAAATTCTTTTCTGGGTACTAAAATAATGGCCTCTTATCGGCCTTATCATAGAGCAGAGCCTTGGTGCTCAGGAGCTCTGTCCCCAGGSGGAAAGAGAGAGCCCGGCAGCCAGGCCAGCTCAGGCCAACGCCACGGGGCTACCATAAAGCGAGCATGGTGATTTCCAGCTCTCTAGTGGTTAGCAGCTCTTCAGATTCAGCTCTTTGCTTGCCAGGCAGTGGAGCCCCAGGCTTGAGGCCACAGCAGCCGGAGGGAGAGGAGAAGCAGCAGAAGCAGGCTGTTCCACGAAGATGCCTTTACCTGGGGGCTCGTGAAGGGTCTCAGCTCTTCTTCTTCTGAGATAGTAGGGCACAGTATGCTACTTTTATAGGCATGGCAAGTATCCAAACTTGACCAATGTTAAGGGGTTAGGGGGACCATGAATGACCAATGGTCAGGGGTTAACAAGATATTGCCTTAAAAGGTTATAGAGATAGTTTATAGGGCAGAGGTCCAGGAAGATTTCTTGTTGCTGTTTCAGCATTCCTATTGTTAGATTCTCCATGGTGCTTTTGCTATGGTGTTTACTACGCTGAAATATCTCTGTCTACTCTATCTTCACAGTGTCTTGCTTCAGGGATTCACTGCTCTACTCTGCAGAGATATACCAGCCTAGCAACTACCTTCAAAACATGCTCAAAATGCTGCTTCAGAAAACTCCTAATAGGTAAAAAGATTCCACATGACAGCCCTTCCTGGAGAGCTTCTTCAGTTCTCCATGYTTTTTTTTCCCCCTAAACTTTCATGCCCTAGCATCTGCCCACTCCACTAATAACACATATACCAATGGGCCACAGTTTTTTGTTCTGCCTTATGCTCATGATTTACTGTCTGACCTGACTTCCTTAGACCTTTCTGAGACTGTCTCCAGGGAGGATTACCTCTGCTTCTGCCCTTCATTTTACTTTCCCACTGTCTTCTTAGGCTGAGAATACTCCTCTCCTGGGAAAGGCCAGAGATAACAACCTATAGATGAAGTCACATTGGCATAGAGCTTCCTCACTTAGAGGTACATGTATTAGAGCTTGAGTCCTTCTTACAGAAATAATATCCCTCTTGAAAATGCCAAAAGAAATTTACTGCTCTCTGCTATTAAGATGCGAAGTACAAGCAAACAGGCATTTGACTAAGATTCAGACTGATAATCCAGTCCATATATCACCACATCAGTCTGTCTGCTCCATTAGGAWTTTACTAAATCTCACAAAAGTTTTACAGACTAGCAAATCCACATGACTGTACAAGATGCRATTAGTTATAAGGCTCACAAGTAAAATGCTTTAATATAGGCATCTTCTGATTAGTCAGGTAAATTCATTTGGGACATAGACCTACCAGGAGTGATTTAAAGACAAGTTCATCATTCTTTGGCATTCTGGAAATTGTCTGACACAGAGCCTAAGAGCCCACATAAAATTAAAACACACGTGCAGGTCTTCTAATGGCTTTGGGCAAAGATGGATAGCTGTGAGAAAGGAAGGGAACATAAAATTGGTTTTGCTCGCCCATAGAGTAAAATGAAGAATGAAGAATACTGCTTTAGGACAGAGATGATATACATTAAACAAAAGGAAGGATCACTACCGTCTGTTGCTGCAAAGTTCCAGGACTCACATCCAAATGAGATTTCTGCGTGTAGATCTATAAAATACTACTCTGTGAATGAAGATAAGACATCTCACTCAATGTAAGAACACATATGACTACATAAACCTGCAGATATGCAAATACAAAACATATCCATATGCGTGAGTTATGTGTTATGTRCTTACATACTTACATACTCATATAGATAGATACACATATGCACACACACACAAACACATATTTCCGCTCATTTTGGATGTATTATTTCATTACTTCAAGGAATATAATTCATCTAGTAGTTTTGAATTAATCTATTAATTTTTAGAAGCTTTTGCTCTCTGATACACTTGCAGATCTCTTTGGCATGGAGTTAGAATTCACTGTTTGTGGACAGTGTGCTTGCTTAGAGCCTATAAATTCTAAGCGAAAGCATTTTTACTTTCTTTCTCCCTCTGAATCAGCATTAACATCCTGAAGTTCAATGTTCAACAAACCAAGAGCAAGGTCCTGCACCTYGGTCAAGGTAATCCTCAATATCGATACAGTCTGGAGGATGTACAGATTAAGAGCAATCCTGCAGGCATTTGGGATCTGGGAGTTGAGAATCTGGCCATAATGTGCACTTGCATCACAGAAAGCATCGAAGCCAAGGTTGATTGAGTGGTTTTCCCATGTACTTAGCCCTCATGCACCTCTCAGAGTCCTGTGTTTAGTTCTGGGGTCCCCAACACAGGAGCAGTGGGTCTGGAGAAGAGCAATTTAAATGACCAGAGGGCTGGAGCACCCTGCCTATGGAGACAGGCTGAAGGAGTTGGGATTGTTCAGCCTGAAAAAGTAAAAGCTGTGTGAAGACTTTACTATAGCCTTCCTTATATAGCCTTACTGCTATAGTATTTAAGGRGGGATTATAACAGAAATAGATAGAGAGTTCTTTACCTGATCTGTAATAACAAGACAAGAGGGACTGGTTTTAAAATAAAAGAGCTTTTATGAAAGGAATGGTGAGACACTGGAACAAGTTCAAAGAAGCTGTGGATACCTGATAATTTGCAGTGTCCAAAGTCAGGTTAGATAAGGCTTTGAGCAATATGATCTGGTGAAAAATGTAARCACGTGGATTATGTGATCTTTAAGGGCTAGCTTGCATCAAAATAATTTTATAGGGATTTTTATTTTAAAAAAATAATTATCAGATATCGAGAAAAATGGGCTTTCATTTAAAACCTGAAAACATTTCTAATGTCTTTGATATGTGACTTCCATGTTTTTGACTATTTTTGTTGGTCTGTTGATGTACTGTTGTTAATGCCTTCTTTTTCTCATCTCTCAATATTTCTATATTTTCCTTGGCAATATGTGAAAGAAAATGTGAAAAACCTATACGCCTTGCCTAATTTCTTAGTCACTGTAGAGAAGACTAAAGAATATGGAAGTAGAAGACTACATCTGCGCTACAGAGTAAGCTCTTTCTATACATGTTGTTGACCTGAAGCAGGGTTTTTCATAACAGATGGAAGATATTTCCTTTTTAAGAAAATCTTTTGTAATCTTTCTGTCTCAAAAAAGCTTCTGRCAGAACTATGTGGATATATACAGAGCGGTAGCTATGCTTGGGTTAGACAATTAGTGACTTGAGCTAGCTTCTTTTAATTTAGTTCGTGTACCCTTACACTACAGTGTGAACAAAGACTCACGGGTGAGATGCTAAAGCTTTGTCCAGGAAACAGGAGTCCACAGTACAGCCAATCTACTCCATCTTGTCTGTGCAAGAGTTTCTGGTATGGTCAAGGGCTGCTTCACTGCCCAGCTTGTTGCATAAAGGCCAAGCGCACATGGGAATTTTCGAGATCATTTGTGAGGTAGGAAAAGTGCACCATCACACACAGCTCTTTGTGGTTTGTTGATTTTTAAATTTTGGTTGTTTGGGTTTTGGCGTTTTAGGTTTGGTTTTTTGGTTTTCTTGGTCTTGGGTTTTGGGTTTTTTTGGGTTTTTTTTGGTTTTTTTCTTGCTGTGTTCTGTGTTTTGGGGGAATTTTTCCTTTTTTTTTAAATACTGCAGTTGCTAATCTTAGTAAGAATAAAATGGCTTTTGGATACAGGACAACTTTAAAGCAATGTATCCGTGTAGGTTAGCTGACGCTGGCTTTTGTTTTTGGGAAAAACCTCACATAACTTTCTGGGGTTGAATTTATAGGAGGAACTATTCAAATATGTTTGAAATATGTACTCAACCCCTCTTCATTAATCTTTGCACCTTGATTTCCCTGAGAAGAACTATAAGTCATTATATTGTATTGCTGCTATTCATAAAAGATACTTTACTTTAAGGTATATAATTAATCATAGAATGGTTCTTTATGCATACCTGTCTCTCCTGGACAAAAATAATTCAATATCATAAACAAACAGAGGAAATCAAGTGAAAAATGATATTAGATTATTTACAGGGATTTTAAAGGACTATCATATGCCATCTTTATCTCAAATTAGAGAAATGTTCCTTCTCAACATTTTTTTTCTTACCACAGAAAACCATTCTTTAGTTCATTTTTGAAAATAAACTTGTTTATTTTACTACTCAAAGATTAAAAATTTCCAAAAATGCCACAATGGAGCTGGGCTAGTTTTTGATCCAAGAAATGTGACACTAAATGGAAATGTTTGTTATTTTCCTTGCAAAAGTCTTTCACTTGACATTGCCAGAGAAAAATTCGCTGGCTTTCACTGTAGGCTACATGTGACTTGAGAAGTTTTTCTTTAATTCAAGAGCATTTTACAACATTCTTCCTTGAAAATAGCTCTTGCACACGTATAGAACATGGAGTCTGCAAAAGATACCTTAAGAAAGGCTAACAGTGAGTGACAGACAACAGGTAGAACATGGAAGCTTCCCTTCCTCACTGTGGTTAGTGATATGCAATCAACTCCATCAAGAAATAAGTAAATGTCATTAAAAATACCAGTTTATTAATAATTATTACCCAGTTTATTAATTATGGGCAATACTTCCCAATCATTTAAACATAAGTAAAGCCCAGACATGATTTGATCAAAGTGTTTAGAGGTGGTTGTTCAAGTGTCATGAATCACAGACACACTGTATATCTTGGGAGATAGTCAGGAGGGACTATTTATTTTAATCCTTTCTTTTGCACACAAATGTGCCCTTGGAGCTTCTCCTACTGATACAATGATGCTAATTGACCACTTAAGATTTGCACATGCCATGCCTCTCTGCCTAATCCCCAAGCCATATCTGTGCCTTCTTGAAGTCATAAGCAGGCCAAGGACAGTTTTAACAGTTTAAACAGCCTGCAGGAGTCTTCTATGTACACTAGTCTCTTCACAATACAATCTGCTCAAAATCTGATTTTCAATGACTCCAAGACTGTCTTTGTCTTCTAGTGGACTAAATAATGTTCTTCTGTTTGTGGAATAAAAATGATGCTCTGTAAATCAGTCAAATATATTCAGAATAAGAATTAAGTCTCATTGGCACTATGGTATCAAAACACATCATGATTTTCAGGATGTCATGACTACTCATGCTTTTGCTAGACCTTAAAATAAAGACCAGAAAGGAGCTCATTTTGAAAACTATAATTTTCTGGGTTCTTTCATATTAAGCAAAAATGTTAATGCAAATAAGAATAGCTTATTCTTTGGTATATCTATGTCCAATTGAAGGTTCTCCATGCAGTTAAACTATTTTTCTAAGGATAATTTATAAAATTCATGGTGAATTGATAGAGGCTCTAGATCTTTTGCTCAAGAAGCAGAAGAAGGGGGGTGTTGTTTTGGTTTGGTTTGATTTTTTTGTCTGCTTTTATTCAGAAACTCAGCTTTGAGGTGGGTAATATTAGGTTGCATAAATGTCACCCAATGTTTTCTGGAAATGATGTGTCACAAAACCTTGCCATGTGAAGTACCCCCAAGATATTGTTCTGTTACATTGTTTTGCTTCTGAGTGTTCTTCACTTTTGCCAAGTGTGTTCCTACTGCATCTAAAACTCAGTCATACAAATTGTCCTAAATTCCTGAAAGGTGAAAAATATTTTATTGAACCAAGAACTATTAATTATTCAGGAAGTGTTATTTACCATCTACTTTCTATTGTCCCCATAAAAAATATTGTCATTACTTTGGAATGTGTGGGAATGTGTATTTGAGTCATTGCAGTGTTATTCAGCTATCCAAATCCCATTGAAATCAATGCCTGTCATGCTGCTAAATGTCCACACAGTTTTGGGAAAAGTACAGTTGATTATCAATGCTCTCTCATGCAGACTTGGGATTTTTGGTGCTGAGAACACCATTAAAAATTTAGGGATCTGTACAAGATCATTAAGTACCCAGATCACACCTGTCACAAGCTGATTCTGTAAGCATATAGGTAATGGGTACTATGGGAGCAAGAAACAGAGGCATGGTTTTCTTTGCTTTGAAAGAGTCAACCACATTTTGTGCATTTTTTACCATGTCTTTATTGATTTACTCTAAACTTCACAGAAATGCTGCCTGAAAAAGATATTTCACATACATGAGAGTAGGCGTGGTATTCACATTCTCTAAACAGAGAGAGAGAGAAGAGAAAACAATTCTTATCTCTACTTGCTGCTCCTGTTGTTTGGCACATGTGGAATGTGTTATGGAGATTGTTTACCAAGAGTGATTTGTTAATTGGACTCTGCTGGTGGTTGTTTGGATTGATTGGCTAATTGCGTCAAAGCTGTGTCCCGACTGTTGGAGACAGTAATGGGTTTTTCTTTAGTATCTCTTTAGTAGAGTATCACTTTAATACAGTATAGGATTAGCATAATATAGTATAGCTTAATAAAGCAATTGTTCAGCTTATTTAGCACGTTATTCCCTATGTTGGGGTTGCCCCGCACTGATAAGCGGGTAAGGTTTATTACTAGAGTTCTTCCGAAAGAGAAAAGCTCTCCAGAGGAAGAAAGATGAAATGATTTGCTGAGAACTTCTTTGCCAATCTTTGACAGGGAAAGAATTAGTAAACAGTACATTCCAGCAGTCACTTTCTGTTCATTTCTCCAAGCTTGGCTATTCCTCATTTATAATTTAAAAAACAATATGGTCCAGCCCTATGGAGACTTTCTGATGAGCATGATGTTTTGTTTAGCAGCTTCAGTTTTCTCTCTCAGTGCACRTCTCTTTAATCTGGGACTATTCATCCGGGAATGAAACACTAAGGAGGAGCAGATATTAAAATGTATTGACTGCTTCAATACATTTGATGAACCACAAGATGTGGTCACTCAAAAGATAGTTACTGTTTCTTAACAGAAGTGAGTATGTACTACTCCTTATATTAGCAATTTAGTCCCCAAAAAGTTTAGTTAATGGCAGTCTTCAAAAAACAAACAAAAAACCAAACCAAGCAAAACAAAGCAATCAAAAAACCAAAAATACAAGTGCAGATTAACTTCTAGGTACCTTCCCTCCATCTCCTGCTTCCTTTCAGAAGGCTAAATCATCAATGCTATGCTTTAACTATGATATAGTTAAAGAATATTAATCACAAAACCTGAAAAAAGAAATTAAATGGAAACTTCATAGGAATTGATTCTATGAAAATACTGCTTCACAGTAACTGTTTTGAAAATTAAAAGACCTTTTTACCATTTTTATATTTGCTATGTAGATGATTTCAGGAATTAGAGGAACATACTCATAATTCACAATACTCAATATGTGAACTTTTCTGTGCACATACTTGTATATTCTTATAAGTAGATAAATGAAAATTTGAGCCTGAAAATTGTTGCTGCTAAGTGTCTTAATGCATGGAATATTAATTTATGATACTGTGTGTTTTCTTTGAATTTCCCCCAGGTATTTACTTATCCTTGGTGATTTTGGGTCATGACAGAAGGACCTGTTTTCTAATAATCACAGTCTCGCTGGATAGCTGATAAAGACATGGGAATACAAGAGGTATTAAAGCCTTTGATGGAATAAAAAAACAGAGGAGAGAATGATGTAAAATAATAGTAAGTATGGTTTATTCTACCAGAAAATAAATAGCCCCACTTTCTCCAATCTTATGGTTTTTATGTAAACAGAATGGGAAGATATAAGACAAATATTGAATGGTTTAGGGACTCAGAGGAAAAACAGGACCTTCTGTTGTTGAAAAGTTTCAAAGAAGCATTTCTACAAAAAACCTGGAAAACTCCAGCCTTTGGGAGAAGGTGTAGTTTACAACTGCATTGCTGGATATCACGATCACTCAGGTGATGCCAGAAGATACAAAAAAAACCTGAGTCTGATGTGTATGGGATGCTTTTCCTCCAGTGTGGGTGGTAAAGCTGTCCCCCTGCACAGGACTTCAAAATTATATTTCTGTTGTAGTCAACTGATGCATGGATTAGTTGGCCCTCTGCACTCTGCTGAATTTCTCTTGCAGTAGTGATTTAACATTTTATTCAATTATTTCATGCTTGGAACACCAGAGCTTTCATGAGTTTCAAGAGTTGCATTTTCTTATATCACTGCAATTTGTAATGAAAGAAACAGTCCAACATCTTGACGGTTTTATACATTATAAACCAAACAGGTGTGAAGAAATGAAATTCACTCACTGGGATTTAAAAAAGCTCTGTAATCTTCAGAAGCACTGTATTTACTTACTCACTTGAATAGTAAAACTCTAAAACAAGGAATTTCAAGGAACTATCTATGCCACTGTACTTGCTGTTCAGAATTGTCTTGGCATTAAAAATACCCAACATCTAAAGCAAAACCAAACAACAAAAAAGAAAAAAGGAGGCATCTAATCTTCTCCATTACAGCTTTACAGCAGTATGATAATAAAAGGTTTTAACTGAATTAAGATAGAGGTGTTATGAAATCTATAATTTGGATGACTTTTGAACTTTTCATTTTTGTAAATGCCTTTAGAGTATAAGATCCTGTGTAATGTCACTGCTGTCGTCACTGCTGTCTCATAAGTGTGCAGCTCTGAAGCATGAAAATGGACGCATACCTCATGTATTTCCTGTGGGTAAAATTAGTTTAATGATYTTATTTCGTAAATACTCTTGAGTTGAAAATTATATGTATGCTGGAGCTGTGTGAGTGCAAAATTTCTGTGTCTAGCAAAACATCGACTTAAAGAAAATATCAAGAGGCAACGTATAACATGGGTTTAGCATGGGGTGAGCCAAGAGTGTTATGCCTCTCTGTCTACAACTTCTCTCCATTAGTGACATCTTTTGTGGTACATGCTTTGAGATATGTCATGGCAATTTCCTTCATTGTAATCCTTGCTTTCCTTTCTCTCCAATTCCACAAAGCTCCTATAGCTTTTGAAGCATTTACAAAAGCATGTGTTTATACATTTTGAGTACTTTCTCTGAACTGCAAGTTTGAAAAGATTCCAAATATGTCAAGTTTCTAATTGAAATTCATTTCTATTTTAATGCATGAGATATTGAACAATAAGAATACTAAAAACTGACATTATGCAACCCCCCCTACAATCTATTTGAGATAGGATGGATGAGAAGTGGTACAGAGGAAAAAATTCCCTACCAAGAGTACAAAATAGGATATGTAGCAGCATGCACAAATATTAAAAACTAGAATTAATAATAAGATCTTCTGATTTCTTATTCAGTGATAAATCTGATGATGGCCATTTTTGGGAACTGAGAGGAGGCTGGTTTCTTTCAAGTTATTTCAGCTATGACTTTAAGAAGATCTACATTAGGATTCAGCACTCTAAATTCTGTAATCACTCAAGCTAAAATGTCAGTGAAAATATCTCTCTTCCTCCTTTAACATGCCACTCAGCCACCCCGCCAAGTTTCCTATTGCTTATTTTTGGCCTATCTGTGTAAAGAAAAGTTTACAAAATCTCATTGCTTATATATTTGAGACTTCCTGCTCTTAGTCGTGGTTAATTTCAGCCATATTAGCCCAAGATCCTCAAAATATTATTAAAATTCATAAAATTTAGGATTTACATGATAGAAAGACTCACATTTCTGCTTCCACTGAGGAAAAAAACCTGATGCATAAACTTAAAGATTCTATTTGACACTAGGGGAAACCCTAGCAGGAAATGTCCCAAAGGTCAGTCAGATGTGCGCTTTCAGAAGTGGGGTTAAATCATGAGACTTGAAAGTGAAGAAGAACACTCTGTATAACTTGTTAGTCACAAAACAACTACTACTTTTCTCCTCTTTTTTATTAAATTATTTTAAATCTTGTGCAAATTTAATTTTAAATAAATGGTCAGCTATCACCTTTGCTGTAGGTTATTATGACTTGGATAATAATCTGAAGTGACTAGTTGAAATACTTCAAGCTAATAGAACTGTAAAGCTCTGCAGTGGGAAATGCCAATGTAAAGAACATGTGGTGGTAAATGGTCTGACAGTCTGAATACAGCTGAGAACAATTCCAGTGACATGCTGCAGAGCCTTATGCTCATTTAGGAACAGGTAGACCTTTAACAGTTTCAAGCTAGGAGGAGCAGACAGCCAGGACTATGGTTTATTTTCAGAAATCTTATACAAGACACAGTTGGGCAAATGTCCTAATTTGTTGTGAAAGACTTTTTTGAGAGTTGGGAGATCTGTATGCAAGTGATTAAGAGAAAATATTTCCTCTTGAAATCTTATCAATATAGATATGTTAATTTCATTTTTTTTCAATAGTGATCTAGTTCCACAGCTTTTCAAAATAACAGGTTTTTTCAGGGTGTAAACATTTTTTCACCTGTCAATTCCAGACACATTTGACCTATTCCAACATTTTTAAGCAGAGTCCTGATGATATTAATTGGCTTAATCTCCAATATCTAGTTTTTCTTTAAGGGCAGGAAGTGCTTTTAAGTTCAGAACATTTAGACACAGAATAAGATAGTAATGCCTTCTATGATAGTCCTTTTTACATGGGGGTTTCACTTTTTACTTTTATTGACTCTTAGAAGGTTTTGTTTGTGCATGGAATACTGTTGCTAAAAAATGCATATATAATTTGCATTTTATGAGCTCTTTTCAAGAAATTGCACTTATGAAAATTAGTGATGGCCCAAAAAGAAATTCTGCCTGTGAAAGCACACATTCAGTGGAAAAACATGCACAGCATCTTATCTAACATTCCTTCTTACTACAGCACACTACTCTTTTCCACACTCTCGGTTATTTGGGATATATATTTTACATCAATCTGCTATCCCAGTTTTATATAACTAGATTGTTTAAAAATTTTTTTACTGAAGGTGGATATCCGTTTACATTTYTGAAAGCTGATGACAAAGCCATTTTTACTGGAAGGCTGACTACTCACAAATTCACTGCAGATGAAGTAATGTTGACAATCCTGAGCAACAGTTTCACATTACTTTCTGTTGGTTAATATTTACATTTTATGTTCTGACTTTAAAGGAGTCAGCAGTTCATTGTATGTCCACCTTTAGCCCTTGTAGTTTTTTCAAAAAGAAATACAGGTATCTTAACTTTTTTTTCTTCTCCTCTTGATATGTTTCCTTTCCATCTAAAGTTTCTTTCATATGTACAGAAGGAAAGAAACCCCAGTAGCAACAAAAGCCCCAAGCAAACAAACTAACAAAAGAACCCCAAACCCCAAAAAAAGCAAACTAACCAACCAACCAAAAGAAATGCAAAAGAGACTAAGTAATAGTGAAAAATCCAATAGAGACTAAGAATCCAGTGACAAAATTTGAAATATTACCTGGTTGGCATTGTGTCTGCCAGCGTTGGCTCTTGGTGATCCGGCAGCTTTTTGGCACTATTTTAAGGCAAGTCTCTCATCATCATAAGCTTTATTGTAGTGACGTGCCTAAGATTTTTAAATTTGTTTTCAATGCAAGTATAATGGGCCAACAGCTCACTGCATCTCTAGCTCCTGGCATATGGCATACAGGAGAAGAAGTCAGCCCATCAGATTAACCATGTAATAGACCCAGAAGCAGCTTTAGAACTGTAAAACAAAATTGGTTATGGAGTCTACCAAAGTACCAGATGCTGCTGTTGGAATAAATATCTTCCTCTGCTTAGCATCTGGGCTCTGAGGTTGCTGGCAAACCTGAAAAAAAATTGCTAACCACTACCACTTTTACTTATTTAGGTTTTTTCAATGTGAAATTGTTATTTTCATTATTAATATTGCCACTGAAGTTCTGTTTGTTCTTAATAGTTGGAAATGTTTCCTATTAGTTCTATCTTAAAAGTTAAATAGATTTGTATTTATTCTTCAGAACAACAATTCATTTAATGTAGTATTTATCTCTGAACAGAAATGTGACTTATAATATGCAAAGTAATTTAATGCATAGTTAGCTGAGCAAAGAAGATTCCTGACATAGATATAAAAATACTTTATTAAACACGGAAAAAAGTAGCTCAAAGATAAAATAAAAAATTAGCACTAGATTACCAAGTGTATATGCAAATTAGCTGTGTATTAGGAAAAGCAAAATTGCCTCTATTATGGCAATTCCTTGTCATCTAGATATGGTGGGCATATCTGTAATGATGCAAGCATGAAAGTTTTACATTCTTCACAGATTTCTAAAAATCTAATTTTTTATCAAGCCATGTGAATAGAGAATTTTTTATCCATTGAATCCTTAATTTTACAGAGAAAGTCTAGATGCTTGAATGTTAGTTATATTTTGTGGCAATTAATTCCATAAGTTTATTATACACTTAATGAGCCTAATAGAACCTATATGGCTGACCTGAGTGCATCAGCAGCCAAGCTTACRGTAGGATAGAGACTAAATCTTTGCATATATCTTTCTAATTACAGAAACAAATAGATCCTGCTTTTTCTTTTCCTGGGAAAAATTCTGTCCTGAAGTGCAATTTTAGCTAAAATGGACAAAAGAAAAGGTGCTTGTTTTCCATTACTAATTATGCTTGTGCTTGTTTTCCATTACTAATTATGATTTTAGGGATTCTTTGTTTTGTTTTATTATTAAATTAATACTAATATTATCATGGTTAACAGTGGTACGTTAAAAATAAAATATGTTAATGAAATACATTGCACTTGTAAAATAAATTTGGAATGATCTGGTTTATCTTCTCTCTTTTGGCATTTGTATTCAGAGCATCTTCATTGACTTTAGCTGAATGAAGAATAGAAGGCAACCTCTTCATTAGCTTTGTATTCTGCCTTTAAAAACATGATGCATTAAGGAAAGCCTTGATGAATTGCTATTGAACAAACCAGTGTCCTTATTCATCAGAATTCTGGTACAATACTGTAACATTGTAAGGCATTTTGGCAGATGCCATCCAACTCCTTCACAGCAGAATGACTGATGCTATCATTTTTGATTGATGTCTCTGACATTCTGGCATTCAAAACAGACTGCAACATCAAATGCTTCTGAGAGATGATGAATATAAACTTACGGTGTGAGAAATTACTGTCGGCAAGAGCTGCAAACCTCCAGTGGAAGCTTTGCAACCATTAGGATGTCCTTCTATGAAGGAAAGCAGACAAAGAAATTTGGGATATACAGGCTACAAGAGGTAGGTGATATTTCTATTTCAGGATATTTTTAGGAAAACAACTTCTTTCTCATTCTTTCACAACACAGAAGACTAGAGGTTTTGCAGCATATAAAAGGGACACAGAAGACAGAGTTTTTGCAACATATAAAAGGGAGCTCTTACCCAAAAAACATCTTTTCCCTGTTATCTATACATATCTTGTGCTTGTCTCAGGGCAGGACTGAGGGCAGCTGGCCATAAAACAGTTCATCAGTTCAGAGAGTGAGCATTTCTTTAGAAATTAATAAACACTGGATGAACATCATGGTCATAGCAGATCCACATGAGAGAAAGCTGATGGGATCATGCTGAACTCATAAATATGAAATCTCTAAACTATGGCAAGGATGTGGGTTAATCTGTGAACTAATCTCCTGTAGTCACCAGGTAACCTTCAAGTGTTTTAAATATTCTTTTTTTGAAACATGTGCATAATTTTTAAAACAGTAAGGCAGTTGCAGAGGGCTAGGAGAAACAACAATTTGATTTGAACAATTGGCACTAGTCTGACATATGTTAAGTAAACAGAGGTATCTCAAAAATATTGCAGAATATGATTATTAATTTTTGTAGCCACATTTTTCTTCACAGAGAAAAGCAAGGCACAATTCTTTCCAAGAATATTTCTGGGTTTCACATTCTCTGAAATTCAGAGAAAAGAAAACACAAATCATATCTTATTTGCTGTGCCTGTGTTGTGCCGAAGTAAAATGCAACATGGAGATTGTTTGTTGTGCCAAAGTAAAATGCAATATGGAGATTGTAAAACACCAACACAAAGTTCTGGTGTTTTGTTTCCTTGGCCTATCAGGGCCAAGTGTGTGTGTCAAGACTGTCGCCTGATAGTCACGAGATGCTGTGCAGTTGTGTGCAGAGTTGAGTGCTTGACAGATTCGGTTTAGATGTAGTGTAATATAGTATAGAATAATATAGTATAATAAAGTAATTAATTAGCCTTCTGATATCAATGGAGTCCTCCTCGTCATTCCTCCCTGCCATGGGGATTGTCCTGATTGATATTAGTTAACAATATTTATGATGACTCTTAATTGTGTTCCTTGGGTTTGGCCTTTATATGAAACTATAAACACTAATGTGAGAACATACATAATCTTGTTTGGAGATGAAATCATGAAGAAAGGTATTAATGTCCCTAAAACAAGAGATTCAAGGAGAGAGAGAAAAAAACACTTGTACTGAAACAGAATCAGGATGCCAAAAGAAAAAAAAAAGAAAATGTATATTTGACAGGAAAGAAAATAAGTTAAAACATTCTCTCAAGAAAATACTGTAAACCAGAGGGGTTAAGAAGAAAAAGATGCTGCTTTAACTGCAGCAATACTGTATACTTCAAAGCCTCTGGTAGCTGACCTGCAAAGTTGATGTGCAAAGTAAAATCTTCAGTGATTTTAACAAGTTTTAATCTCAGACCGTAGATGTAGATGAAGGAGTAGTAGGGGTGAGAGCAACTGTGGCAGCAACATCAGCAGTAGTGGCAGCTGTTGTTAGCATGGCACTATTTCTTGTGTTTGACAAGAGTCAACCAGGGCAGAAGGAAATTCTAGCTGTCCTATGGACTTGTTTACTTCTCTCCACCACTCTAAGAATCAATCAGATGTGTCATCTCTTTCTTCTGTTGATTAGAAGCAAATAATATCTTATACAAGAAGACCACAAATTAAACAATAATAGAAAAAGAATTAATCATTCTTGATTACATAGTAATCATTACTACAGCAAACAGAAATGGAGTAACTTCCGATAACCCTCCACTCTGCAGCTGTTCGCTAAAGCTACTGAATCTACTGGCATCAAAAAGAGAAAGTGGATTTGTCTGATTTGTGAAAGCCAGAAGGAACTAAGGAAAACTGTTGCTAAAGCAACAACAGAACAACAGAAAATAGCAAGTAGCCATGTTTGGTGTGAAAAATTTCACATTGCTAATTATCTTGAACTACCAACCTCTAATTTTCTTTTTCTTTTTTTTCTTTAATATTTCTAATGGTTTGGGGTTTTGAGTGTTTTTTTAATTTTTTTTTTTAAATTATTTAGTTGGTTGGGCAGTTTGTTTGTTTTGGAGTGTGTTTTTTGTGGGCGTTGTTGTTTGTGGGGGGGTTTGTGGTGAGACTTCAAGGAATCTCCAAACAGTCTTTTACACTGTTATACATCAGACAGTTGTACTGCATGATTCCTTACAGAGATAGCTTGTGAAAAATAGAATATCGCTATCCTTCTTTATCACCTTTCCTTAGTTTTGGCTTTGAAAATATTAGCAAATTCAGCTTGAGACTTGAATTAAGATTTTTAAAAACTGCAAAATTTACATGGAGGAATAACCACTCCARAGGTAAATTATTCAGATCTATACTTGTCCAAACCTCTTATTTTATATAAGCCTACTGGAAGTGACAGGTCTGCAGTGCATTTGGGGTGGAGATAATTTTCTGTATTGTGGTCATCCCTTCTTTAGGTACTACAATGAATATTGTCTCATTACGTTCTGCAGTGGTCACATAGCGAGAAATGACAATGCAATGCAACTGTAAGGTAATTGCAAAGCGTTATAATGATGTACCCATTGAAAAAGTTTGCTACTAGAACCTTAAGCAATGCAAAATTTTGATCTTTTCTCCCCATTTACAATGAGGGAGAAGACACACATTCACATCAATCATTGCCAAAACAAAATTCCAGGTAAATCACAAAATTTGTACTTCAAAGAAATTACAAGATGGCAAATATATCCTAACTGAATTCAGTTTGCCATTAGAAAAAATTACAGAGGTTCAGTCTGCCTTAATTGTCTGAATCTAACACACTCCACAGCAGGCTTGGTTAACTAATGTCTTTTGTGATTGATAATATAGACAACTTTAATCCTGATTGACACTGTAGTGTCCTGGCTGTCTATGCTCAAAGCTACTCAGGAAGCATTCTGTAGATGCTAGAATACATATATTTTCCATATATAAACTCTGAAAAAAATGACATGGCAAATGCTTCTAATTCCTTAAAATCAACTTAGAAACCTTGCAAACTATTTCATGCCAGCTTTGACAATTAGTGATAATGATTTAGAAGGATATAATGCAGTGGTATAGAGCAAATGGTGACAGATTGAAGGTGTGCTGGAGAAGATGAACAAACTCAGATAAGTGAAATTGATTTGATAACATACGAAGCTGGTTTTTGTTTTGCTGTGTTTTGGATTTTTGGTTTGTTGGTTAGTTTGGTTTTGGGTTGTTTGTTTTGGAAGTTTTTTGTTCTTTTTTGTTCTTTTTTAAAACTGAATTTAGTATTACTCATTTGATTAATTTTACCTTCTTACAAGTTTTGAAGATGAGAAATTACTATGACAGTAGCAGGATAAAAGAACAGTATTCATTCAGGGTTATGGAAGGCTGAAGGAAGGAATGAGAGATTGCCTCACAGGAATGAAGACAAACATGTTTCACTCCATGAGTTTGTTAAAAACAAGAAGTTTCTTGCTTTTCCCCAGTGACACAGTAAATTGCATGTCTTTGTATCAAAATGTAATACAAACAACTTCTGAGAAAAATATGTGTTAATGCAAATAAGAAAATGTAACACACCATTGCTACACTTCAACAGAAAGAATAATTACACCTGTATTACCAATATTCATGAGGCTTAAGTACAGAATCTTGCAAAGAGACACACTTCCAAGCCTGAGAACTCCTTATTTATCCTCTTTAGTCGAGTTGGTTCCTGTGCACAGCTTTGGATGAAGAAGAAAGCTTGGCTGTCAGAACTGCATGAAGCATGGGATGAAGGGTGGAGCCTCTCCAAGCAAATGACCTGGTTCCCAAAATGTGTTAAACCAGTTGCTCTCCAACAAGGAATATGTCAATTCAGAACTACAGGGGAAATGAGGAACACCAATTTCATGGCATCCCTCTTCACCTCCCAGCTTGCCCAGGGATAAGCAAAGTATCACTGCCTTTCAATCAGCTTTATTTTGCTGCCAGACACTATACTAAAAGATGTTTTTTTCAGATTAACTTCATGTGGGACAACTAAGAATGTGAAAAACATGAGAATATAAGCAAAAGATTGTTATTTGCAGGAACTAGCAGGCAAAAGGAATGCAAAGAAAGGGATGAAGTCTGCCAAAAAGGTGCTATAAGTGAGGGATAAAAGTTGAAAACCAGGATTTTTATTTGTTTTTAGAAAACCAAATAAAAACAAACAAAAGAACAAAAAACCCACAAAAAAAAACCTATACAAAGTAAAAAGAGCATTATAAGAACTGACACAGTTATAAGAAAGAATAAGTAAATATAATGAAAGTCAGCCTGATGGGAGAACAAATTTCAACAAGGAAAAAAATACAAGACCAAGAAATATTTGAAAAACAGTGGTGGGAAAAAGATGACTGAAACAAATAGAAACAAGTCCAAGCAGACTACCTAAAACAATCATATCAGTGTCCTTATACAGTGAAAACAATGATTCACAAATGGCTCCATTCCAAATAACAAAGGCCAATACTTCCACTACTCTGAAACAGCCATACCATTTAATTCAAAGTATGTATTTCAGTTTTGCATCTTAGAAAGACAGAGAACAACCCTCCCTCTTAAATCATTGCACTGAAAGGCAACACTTAGCAAATTTTGGGCATCAAGTTGTAGCCTTTATTCGAAATGAGCAATGAAACCCTTAGGAGGCTAAGCAGTGAATTTTCTCCATGTGCTCCAAACAGTAGGATGGATCCTGTGGTGGAAAGCATATATCTGCGCTTAAGACTGCTGTTCTGAAATTGCATCCAATGACATTTTCAAAGAAGTACTTTTAATGACTGCTCCACAGTCTTCAATCTACATTTCTAAAACAAACAGACAAACAGACAAACAAAATTCACTGAATTTTGGGAAGTTCAGGGGAAGTTCAGGACTGATCAGATAGTTTGCTAAAGACCCATTTAGTAATCACTGGAAGATGACATCCCTGGCTTCACACAACCTATTCTATAAATGTGTGCCAAATCTCTCTTTTGTCTAGACTGCAAAGTTGCTCTTCTTTCACACTGATTGTAATGTTGGTGACACAATCAGCAGATATTTTCTTGAATTATTTTGTTGCAAGAGAAAAATCACACTGTAAGTTTGGAAAAATCTACCTCTTAAAGAATTAAATTTCCCCACATAGCTTTCAATTTTAGAATATTCTTTTTTAATGTTAAATGTTTTTTATATGCTTACAATGTAAATCTTTGTAGACTCTTGACAGGATGTTCATCAGTCATGRACAGTGTATACAGTCCCAGCTGAGCTCCATGCAGCCACTGACTCACTCCCCCAGCAGTGAGACAAGGTAGAAAATTGGAAGGGTAAAAGTGGGAGAACTTATCAGTTGAGACAAAGAGCTTAATAGGGAAAGTAGAATTCACGTATGCAAGCAAATCCAAACAAGAAATTAATTCACCTATTCCTATCTGCTGGCTGCCATTCAGCCATCTCCAGCAGAGTAGTGCTCCATCACATAGTGGTGACTTGGAAAGACAAATGTCTTCTGTCTGAAATCTCCCCTTTTTCCCTCTTCACATTCCCCTTAATATGCTGAGAATGACATCATTTGGCCTGGAATATCACTTTGGTCAGTTGAAGTCACCYGTCCTGGATTTGTTCCCTCTCAACTCCTTTTGCATCCTCAGCCTGATCACTGGTGGGGTGAGAAGCAGAAAAAGCCTTGGCTCAGTGCCTAACAATATCAAAACTAGCCCTGTACACTAACACTGTTTGCACCACAAATCCAAAGCACAGCCCCCATACTACCCATACCTTCTCCTAATTGTGATGAAAATTATACTAGCCAAAACTAACACATCAAAATTTTTTAGTATACACACACATTTCACTTATGAAGTAATCAAAATAACCAATAAACTGAGCATGATACAACAGGATTTTTGATTCTTCATTTTTACTGTAATTCAAGAGTCTGAATGTGTGAAATTATTGATGAATATATACAAGACCTTTTAGTCAGTATGATTCTGTATACAACCTAGGCATACATGACTGTTAGTAAGATTTCACTGTTTCAGTTTTTCATAGGAAAATAGAAAGGAATTTGTTCCAATTATGAAAACTTATAAAATATATTTTGCCTTTGAGGTTATCAATCACATTTGGATCTTGTACAATATATTGTATATAGTTTTGACAATCAACTATCCAAAAAAAATGCTGAATCACATATTGGTTTCCTATGTACAGACACATGATTTATTATTTTCAAGAGTAAATATTTGTATATTTACACTTAATCTTATCTTTGCAGAGTGTGTATATGTATATATACATATACATGTATATAGATATACACACACACATACCTACAGACACAGACATATAATGCTACTACATGCACATGCCATATCTGTCTACATAATGCTATTCCAGTTTAGTATTTTAAGGGCTGAAGGATCTGCCCTGGACTGCACAACCAAGATGAAGGTAACAAGGCAGGCCTCATTAACAGTCTTATCTTCTTAGGCTTTCTTATTTTCAGAGGCAGATTTACTTATTCCAGCTAAAAAACCAGATCCAAAATGACTGTTTATTTAGAACATGCAGAACCAGTGTGAATGGTGAAGCCTTGGACAGAAAACAGTAAACACTATGGTCTACTGATTAGATGAATTATACTGAAGCATATCAAAGGTTTATAAAGCTGTGGAATTTCATTTTCATGTTGATAATCACAGGAGAGATAGTCTGGAATTAAAATATTCTGTGTATCACCCTTTATCCCCGTGTAACACTAGATAAAACGTGCTACACTCCAGTCATACAGATAGCTGTCTATACTTCCTGAGCAAAGTTTTAGARATCAAAAATAAATATATTTCATGGGAATTGTGTTTTCTCTTGTTCTGACTGAAATTTTTTACAAAATTCTAAAACATTTCTTTTCTTGCCTGCATGCCCATTCCCCTGAATTGAATAGCATGCTGTCATAATGCTACAGTACTTCCATTTAAGTTATATTTCTCTTGTGAGATAGTTTCCCTTAAGCTGCCTTGTATATTGAACACAGGAATACGAATTTTGTACTTCATACAAAATCTTCAGTTTAATTCTCCCAAAAAGGCAAAAAAGTTGTTTTCAAAAATGAAGAATTCAAGACATGGCATTTCAATATAATTGAGTAATTTAATTTTTGTGAAATATTTCACCAATGTAAATTCTAAGGTTCTTTGTTCCATTATTCTGGCATGAATGCAATACAAAAGGTATACCAAATTCAAAAATGACCATATTCCCTTAATAAGAATCCACATCCATATTTCAGGTACCTTCAGCATAGAATTTAGGTCAAGAGGCACACAGTGGTTTTATTATTTTTCAATAGAAGAATTAAATTACACCAGAAAACACATAAAAATGTTAGAATGTACTGTTTTGTTAAGCAGGTACTGCAACTGTGAAACTCCATGCTGAAGAAAATGGTTGGTGTTTAAAGCTGGAATGAATTTAAAATAAGATAGGAGAGATTTGTTGAAGATACATCTACTGAGTTTTTCCCATAGACAAAACCATCATTTGACTCAGGAGTACCAGAGTAAAATGATGTATGTGTTTGTCCTGTTTTTTTACCTTTCCATAGGCATTCTTTTGAGAATAATGTTAAAGATCAGGGTCCTGGTATTTTATGAAAAATTAAAGCCATATTTATACTCCCACTGCTGAAGAGAACAGAAATAGCACAGCATCTCACATGACTCCACGACATCAGTGACTGGTACATACTGATGCCAAGTCCCCTGTTCTCAGCTCTTGGTAAGGTGGCAATAGTAAGATGGCAGAGATAAGAAGTTAATTGTAGTTCCTTTCAATGTGACTTCATGTCCATGTAGGTCTGTGTTGCAGCATACAATTAATTATCTTATACAATGAAAAACTTTATATGAAATTAATCTTTAATCAATTTTATCGCTGGCGGGGGGCTATGTACAAATTAYGAACGGGACAGGATTGTTAGGAACGCGTCTTGAGCTGTTTTATTTTTCAGSATCAGTCTCATTACATGGTTATGACAATGGGAAGATGCCATCAGCCCATTGTCATACATCCCAGGCAGCAGACAAAGAACTTAATGTTACAACTTACTTTATAAGTTTTTTGACCAACCACACAAAGCAGAAGCATAYTGACAGTAGTTCTATCCAACCACTATAAGCACACRTACCTTTGGTTAAAACACTGCCTGCTTATTTTGAATACAAYACCTACTTGTAAGCCTTAAAACACAATGTACAGAGCTCCATTATTGAGCTTCAAACTTCCTAATATCTTGCTAGATAAACTTTTCTGTAGGTTAGGGAGTTATTCTAGGCAAGCCTTAATACACAGACCATTGTTCTATTTGTCCTTACTTTTCTACTCCTTACATAATTTTTCTGCCGACCAATCTTAGGGCAACTGCTTAGCTCTAATCACAGTTCTGCTGTCTCTGAGGCCTGCCTTTTGCAGCTTTCCCAAAACCCTCTGATTTTATGGATTCCCACAAATATGAAAAAACTGAGTTTGCAAAGTGTACTAACAGGTATATATTACTCTGACTGATAATCTGCATGTGTATTTTTTAAGCTTTTAGTGCTTATGTGCAAAATATCTTTGGCTAAATTTATATAATCGATTAAACAAAGATGTTTTTAAGGAAATGTCTTTTCTCATTTTCTAAATTTATATTTTAAAAGTATTAATTTGAATGTGGGCTAACTAGCATGATACTTTACAATGCAGGAAATCATCAAGTATGCTAACAGTTTGTTTTGCAACATTTTGGGGAATGAGAATGCATCCTAGAACAGCATCTTGGAAATTGTTGCTTTTAATTTATTGCCTGAGCCCCCTGTCAAGTTCCACTATGGGGAATTGCAAGGAGTTCTTTTAAAATGGATCGTCCAGGACTCAATTAAGTCAAACGAGACAATGAGAACCTTTTACTGCCAACAAGAAAAGGGCATTGCCCTACTTAAGAGGTCTGGAAAAGACAGAAAAGCACGGTGGAAGCGAGAGAGAGGGGACAGACAGAAAAAGCGGGCATCACCACCCGCAGTCAGGCAGCGCCGCCGATGTCCGAGTGCGGGGAGCGCGTGCCCGCTGGCTGCCGGGAGCCTGCGCAGCTCTCGGGGAGGCGCGGCTCCTCAGGCCCAGCTCCTGCGGCCGCGGGCAGCCGGACGCCGGGTGAGTGAGGGAGGGCGCGCTCGGGCGCTGGGCCGGAACGCTGGACAGGATGGCGCTGGGGATCGCGGTGGCGGCTGGGCCGGCGATGCAGGGCTAGAGGCAGGCGGGAACGCAGGAACGAGGCGGGCAGGGCGTCGAGGCAGGACAGGCGGCGACTGGGACGGGCGAGGGGTGGGGCGGGACACGGGCYGCACACGAGGCTCGGAGGTCGGCCAGGGTCCGGCCAAAGGCCCGGCCAGAGGGAGGGCGAGTGCTTGCGGGAGAGTAAGGGCCGGCAAGGGCGAAAGAGCCAAAAGGCAGGCTGGAGCTAGGGCAAAAAGGACAAAAACAGGCTAGGGCCAGGGCAAGAAGCAGACGACCAAAAGACCAGACCCAAAGACGAACAGACCTTGTGCATCAGTTATTTTTGTGCCCCGTCTCCTCCCATGATCTGCCTGCTGACAGGAGACCACTGGCACAGTGTTCCAGCATTCCACTGCGGTCCATTGGTGGAGACCTTTCTCCATCTATTGGAGAGCCCCTCTGGAGGGTGCAGTGTCCCTGGTGGTCTGCTGCCTGCTTGTCCCATGTGGGACATGAAATCGTTGCGGGRCAAAGTAAGAGACAAGGCTTTCTCCCATCTTCTGCTTCACTCCTGCAAGTGGTACGTGTGCAATCCCTCCCTCGCATGCATCTGACAACAAGTGTTGAAACAGAAATCAAGATTAAATTGGCTCCTCACAACCCCATACATACRCTATCCAACATGTTGGCTCAGTATTGTAGCTTTTCATTGCCAAGATCTGAAGCCCCAAGATTAGGTTAGATGCAACAAAGATAAATCTACTGCATTCATTTGAAAATCTGGGCATAAAAATCCTAAATGCAGTATACTGTCAGAAAATTCTAAATTTCCCCAAGAGAAATTCTGCTTGTGAAACCTAATTTAGTGAAAGATGTCCCTGCTCATTAGGGTGGGGTTGGACTAAATCATGTTTTAAAGGTCCCTCCAAACCAAACCTTTTTATGATTCTATGACAATTTGAGTGGTTTTGTTGAAGACACCTCACTATATTCAATTAGAGATAATTTACTATGTGTAATTTAGGTGTCTACATGTTAGAGATGATTGGCAGCTAGTTATTGAAAGCCTATTTAAAATAAGTTGCCTATTTTGTGAAGAAATGAGTTGGAAAAGCTTTATTGTCCACTGACAATTAGGAAGCCTAAGGCTTACTGTGAAAAGTTCAAGACCAGCGGCATAAATGGGTGAAATAGAGCAGAAAAAGAAACCACAAGGTAACAGTGAGATCATAGTTTTCTACTTGATAGGGAAAGATCAAGTTATAGGAACTGGTTTGTCCATTGTTCTGTGTATTGGAATAGCAAACCAAAAAGTGTAAATAGGACTTTCTGTTCATGCATAAATTGTAACAAGGATAACGAGGACAAAGGAAAATAACTATGCAGTAGGCATGGAAATCATAATTAGGTACAGCATGTGGGACAGAGTTGCAAGACAGAAAGAAGACAGAAATTGCAGAGCTCTTTTTGGAAAAGAAGGTCCCATAAATAAAAACAAATGGAGGATGGCTGTTTTGGAGTTAAAGGGTCCATGAGTTTAGCTTATGCAAAATGTAAGGAGCAAAAGCTAGATTTCACAATGCAAAATATTCAACTAGAGAATGAAAGAAGGTCTGGGAAAAATTGGAGACTGGTTTTAGAAATGTCTTAGTGTTTAGTAAAAAAATAGGCAAAGGGAAATATAAGTAACAAGTGGAGATGTAGAAAAAGTTAATTTTAAAAGAATTTGGCTGGATATCACCTGGAAGAATGACAATATGAGTAAGAAACAGATACAAAATTTACATTGGGCTTATATCAAAATGCATAGAACTGCACATGTATTTGTAGACACAAAAGAGAAGTATAGCTACCTACAAAATAAATATTTTATCATCTAAATTGTACTTCAGAATTTGCTCCATGGTCTGGTGGGGTTTTTCCTTGTCTGTTTGTCTGAATTTTGGAGTAAACAGTCTGGTTTTATCTGGTATTCATAGTCAATAATAACATTTGGTAGGAAATTATTCTGTATTTCATGAATGGTTCACTTGTTATTAAAGATTGTTTTCAAAACAGTAGGTATTGCAATGCCCCACTTGTGATAAATTAATGTGGTTTGTGCTAACAATTGTAACTATATTAATATTTTAGAAAATATTTGTAAAAAGTAAGAGAGGAAAAGATTATGTAATTAGTGTCACAAAACAGATGTTTTCAGATGTTCATGAGAAAATAGGAGACAGGATGTATTTTGAGATAAGTAAAATCTCAAAAWAGAATAGGCCTCAGGATAACTAAAGAATTGGCCTTGAAATGGACAAAATTGGGACGATTCCAGGTGTCTATGAAATAATAGGAATATAATGCTAACTTCTATAGCACAGGACTTGGGACRCATGTGCAACCTGTGGGGTTGTTCAAAGGRCAGTAATGATGATGAGAAGCCTTCATCGGTAGCGGCCACCCAAATGCCAAGAAGACCCCTTAGAAACAAGCGGAGCACGTGCTATGCATTATAGTGACGTCAATTTCAAGAATTGAAAATAGGAGGAGAAAATATTGATGAATATGTGTTAGGACACAGTATATAAGTTGTGTTTGGATTCCTGTGCTTTTTCAATGTGAGGCAGGGTGAAAAGCGCTCCCCGTAACCCAGTTGATCAGTTTATGCTTTATCCGAACCACTGACAAATTTCTTTTTGTATCTGCTTGATTGTATGTGATTGTATTATTTTATATAAAATAGCTGCTGAATTAAAATTACTGCTAAATTCAACTTTGTTGTTTATTGAATTAGACATATAGAACTTCTTTCATAACACACTGAACTCCTTGTGGGTGATCACTCTAAGAGATTGTTAATATTTTCTTACCAAAAACCTTTTTATATACTGCTTTTACCATTATGCCATTATTATACACGCACGGACATTTTCTTTAACTTCTGATTTTGTGTTGATTGATCAGCTACTTACTAAGTGATAGACTTCTAGGTTAGAATGAAAAAGTTATGATTATTTCTGAAGGCAATAACCTCTGAATTCTGATATTGAAGGATAAAAAACCAAACAGTAATGATGGTCTGCCAAGTCCATAAACTCTGAACTAGAATTTTAAGATAGTTGATAAGGACTTACTAAAGAATGTTGCAGTCTAGCTCTTAACAAGCTACTTTCTGAAGTGTCTTATTATTAAGTGACCTTATAGAAGATTGCAAGGGACCCTATTTCTTAGCTGTGTAATTTTTGCTATCCCACTGAAAAAGTGGCATTTCACAGTTTAATTGGCAGTCTGATGGTAAAAATCCCTTATTGTCACTCTTCTTCATGCCCATAAAAGCCAAATTCTGTGTAAATAATCAGGCTTTACCTGTAGCATATGTCACATCAATTTAGTTCTGTGATTTTTCTTTTTTCTTTAGAGGTTACCCTTGTTAATAACAATCTCACAAAATCTTGGAAATCCAGTTCTTGCACAATAGGTAAAAATTATTTTAGATTTCATGTATAGTAGCTTTACATTTTTCTTTGAATTTCTTAGACTAAATCAGTCATTAAATACTGGGAAAAAATACCTTTCTGGGTTTTCTAGTTTTGACTGGAAATAAATTGTGTGAACAATGAAGCAGCCTGTGAAGATACCAAAACCAGGCGAGGCTTTCAATAGAGCTACAGTGTGCTCTGAGCATAAAATATGTTCCTTTAATTTAATAAGTGTTATTTTCTTTGACAGGTAAGCTATAATTGGAGGTCAGTCACAGAGAGAGACACAGTATATACTAGGAACAGAACAGAAAT
Source organism: Cardinalis cardinalis (assembly GCA_014549065.1). Classification (NCBI taxonomy): domain Eukaryota; kingdom Metazoa; phylum Chordata; class Aves; order Passeriformes; family Cardinalidae; genus Cardinalis; species Cardinalis cardinalis. The sequence goes on from JACDOX010000177.1 coordinate 860,837, forward strand.
ATTATATTGTCTCACTGAAGAAGTTTCATCTACTTTACTGTGAAAGGCTGTGTGTTCTGAATAGCAATGCCTGTCCATTAAGAGGATGTGTATTTGAATGGTAGAGGCTATAGGGACAATATGACTCATTACTATTTTTTGGTTTTTGCCCCTTGAGTTATTATCATTATTTTGTATAGAAAATAAAAGGGAAATAATAGAAGCTTACAAAAAAAAAAAAAAAAGTACATGACTGCTAAGGAGCCAATACACAGAAATTTGAGGTGTATTGTGTCTCAATGGTCTCTTGAAATAACCATACATTTGATCTTGTCTGATCAAGTGACACAGGAGAATTTGGACATGTTATAGTTATTCTCTTTTTCTTTCATTTTCTTTCACCCATTAGAACCTGTGATTTGAAATTTTACTGCAAATAAGTGTGAATTAATAAATCCTATCAAGGAGATGTCTTTAAGTTCTAGTATTTAGCCCAGCTGTTTGCAGGAGTGATTTCTACTAAAGAAATGGAGGAACGGTTTTGTGAGAATTCAGTCAGCTTTACTCTTGAACTTTGCATCTTTTTCCAGATGTACAAAAGTACAGAGAACTCAGTCTCAGTTTCTTTTTAGTTCATTTGTATCAGGTAAGTATTGCTGAATGTCACCATCAGTTTGATATGAAGTACATGCAAGTCAAACTCAAGGGCAGTCAGAAAAAAACCCCAGTTTCTCCTAAGATTTAGGAAAAAAACTTCACACAAAGTATATTCCTTAAATTTTAAAGATATCTGTGCTGTTTTATGATAAATTAAAAGACAATTCCTTTTACTCTGGTGTAGGTTTTCCTCCTACAGATGAATCTACTGTAGATTCATAAGCTACTTTCCAATAAGTAAAAATACTTATTTTAGTATGTGATTCCACTTTATACTCTTGTAACTGTTTACAATGAACAAAAGGGAACATAGGATTTTTGAACAAATACAATAAAACCCAGTCATAAGTTTAAAAAAACTCAAAACAAACTGATAAACAAATTAAAAACCCAAAAAAAGACAAGGAAAACATTTAAAATCCACCAGAATTATGAACAGTGCACACACATGCACACATGTAATATATTGATACCTATATCTGTTGTGAAGCTGGAATATACTATAGACATTCCAAAAGCTGTGAACATCAACAACAGCCACACTTTAACAAATAGCTACAACTTAGTAGGAGCCTATTGAAATGATTTAACGTTTAGTTAACTCCAACATTTTTATTTATGCTCTCAAAGAAATAATGAACATCTTAATGACAAGCACAAATTATTTTAGATAAGAAAGACTTACGAGTATCCATTGGAAACCTAATTCTCCAGAATTATTAGATATGTGCATTGAAAGAGATTTAGCTCAGAAAAAGAAGGTTTTGAAGACTGGAGAAATCAATCAAAAAATACTCATAGGAAGGGGAAGAAGTTATGTTGGAGAGATACATCAGTAGTATCAGAAAGCAGGTATGTGRTGGAACTATATAGGAGTCTACAGAGACTTTTCCCAGAAAGAAAGTTAATCATAGATCTGGGACACTTAAGCAGAACCAAGTCGTCACTCTGTTAGTAGAAAAGAGAAGCATATTTCTCTATTTGTCAAATGTATTGTCAATCAACATTTAAGAAAATTGTCTTCATGGAGCCTGTTAAGAATTGCTTTGTTGTTCTTAGTTAAGAATTGCTTTGTTGTTCTTAGTGATGTTCTCTTTCTGAATTGGTATATGTCCTGCACAAATTTTTATTTTAGCCAAAAACCTTTCCATTGGATCTGATAATATTCTGTCTGATTAATATGAATTCCTCTTCTCTTATATTCCTAAATGTAAATTTTTCTTCAGTATAAGAAAAGATCTTGAAATCAGTAATGTCAACCTTGCCTCCAAAGTCAGTCCATTATTAACCTGCTGATCTGTCTTATTGCCTGTTCCACTCTAGGAAGCCAAGATCACTATTACTGGCATTACTGGCCGTGGTTGCCCGTTCTACAGACATTACTAAGCACTTCTGACCTCTTGCCCAACTTACTGATTTCCACCTCACTCAGGTAGCTCAGGAGGAGTTAATAGTTGTCAGTTTGTATTTCAAATTTTCTTCCATTCTGTAACTCGTATCATGTCACTTTTTTGTTTATAATATCTTTGAAGCAACATTTGGTTTTCTAACTTGTGCTTCCCTCTGCATAATGTAAAAAAAAAAAAAAAGGTAACAATAAAAAAGTGTGCAAGAAAAATTGAAGGAGTGCATTCTGCAGGATTGTAAGTATAGAAAGAGATGAAAACTGGATATATACCCGTGGAGTACTTATTACCAGTATGGATAACAGTAGTTACATCTACGTTTAGAAAGGAACCATGGCTAGTATTTTTAATATCTTTCTATGATAAAATATCAGACTTCAGACTCATACATACTCTTTACTGTGTGTGAGTAATAATGAATAAAGAAACATTATGACAATCTACTGCTCCTGCAGGGGTTTACTAGTAGGTAAGAGAAAAAATATTTACATTAGTTCACAGTGCATCATTCTTGAGTAATGAGGTAAGATTAAGGGAAAACTCAAGCTGAGTTTCATGTAAAAGCCATTTGACAGTGAGATCTATTAGGCCATGGAATATTTAAAATGAGATACTTAAAATGAGACTAAACTATATGTCTTTTAGGACAGTGCATGGATAAATATACAATAGGAAACAATTTCCCCTTGGAAGAGTGAAGGTCCAGATGTGACAAGTCTTTTAGGTTGTATGAATCTGTGAGTTTGATTAAAACTAGCAAAAGGAAATACACTTTCTTAAATATTAAGCAGACCAGCAGTAGGAAAAGCTGACTGTGGTATAACTTTAGTAATTTTACAGCTCATTGCTCTGCATGACAATTGTCAATTTATACTAAACCCTTCACAGTTTACTCTAAATTAAGGCCCTCAGTAGTAACTACCCTGCTCCCCTTCAATGCCATTCTTATCCATCATCCAAGCATAAAATGACCCCTTAGACACAAGTTCTTCCTTAACACCCTCGTTCCTCCATCACCTTTTCCAAACTATGTAATCAGGAAAGCAATTTAATATATATTTTGGTTATGATATGTGATAAAGTAGAAAGAACAGACAGAAGTAGTGAGAGCTCCTATAATGATAAGCAAGTGGCACCTTTTTTGCTTATAACTACCTTGATGCCTACAGGAATATGATGTGTAAATGGCAGAATTTTGTGCTGACTATGTTTAGGATGCAAAAAAAGATACAAATCCAAGTTAGCATCTGGCTGGCCAGATTGCATTTCATGGCTTGACTTAAGGAAATTATTTGCTGTTCTCGAACTTGTAGAATGAACAAAGTAAATTACTTCATATGTAAAAATTAATAAGGTGAAAAATTAGAGAACAGACCTGGCACTCACAGCATTTTAGGGCAGGCTTGTAATGTACTGGTTTCTTATATAAGGTTAATAATTTTCTAACTTAGTTTTTAAAAAATCTAAAATTATGCTTCAAATATAATAAAAATACTAATTAATAATTGATTAGTAATTAATTTTATATTTTCTCTTTTATTGATAAGAAAGTCTGAAAAACAGCAGAAGCAGTTCATTGAAACTTGGAACTGCACATTAAAGCATGCTATGGTGTCAGAGTATCATTCTATCATATTTTGTACATTGGCCTGTTACATTGTGAATTTGTAAGGTAGTGCTGAAGTAATTAAATGAAATAAAGTTAAAGTAATATTTATGAAAATCCCTTTCATTTTTATTGACCTAAAAACATTAGAGTGTAAACGAATAAGATTCACTTCAGAAATTTGGGGGATTTTGGTGTCATGATTCTAAATAGGAAAAAGGAACTATGAATCATATATTAGCAGATGAACTTAAAGTCGCTTGATCACATTTTTTTTTTGGTTATAAAACCAGAAATCTATTAATCCTTCCTATATCCTCATCTCTCTTTCCTTCCCATCCTGTATTTTAAACAGACACAGTGTCTCTTAGGATTTCATATCCTATCACAAGAACGAAAGGAAATGTGGGGAAGAGTAAAGAAAAATTGAAGGAGATACTGTGGAGATATTTCTTTATCCTGTCCCTCAATAGAAAGATCACCCATGCATGCCTTTTTCCATTGTAGTTTTAGACCTCTGGTGCAATACAGATGACCCTGGAAACTATAAGCCACTCAGTCTCACTTTCAGTGCCTGGAAAAATTATGGAGAAGATTATTCTGGTGGTTTTGAAAGACAATTGAAGGACAATGCAGTCATAGGTCACAGCCAATGTGGCTTCATGAGGGAGAAGTCCTTCTTTTCAAAATTTAATTTCTTTTTGTGACAAGATAAACCATTTAGTTAACCAAGGAAAAACAGTTGATGTTAATTATCTTTCTGGATTTCAGTAAAACTTCCAACACAGTCTCTCATAGCATCTTTCTGGAAAAAATGTCTAGCCCACAGCTGGATAAACACATCTTGTAATGGGTGAGCAATTGCTAATAAGTCACAAAGGGTTATAGTGAATGGGGTTACACCAGACTGGTGCACTAGTGGTGATCCACAGGGCTTCATTTCAGGGTCAGYGTTCCTCCAACATCTTAATAACTGAATTCGATGCAAGACTTGAATGTATATTGTTTGCCAACAATACTAAAAGGGGAGGATCTGTCAAATTCTTTGAAGTCAGAGAGGCCCTGCAGAGAGCCCTCAATAAATCAAAGGGCAGGGCAATCACTGACCCTATGGGGTTTAACAAGGACAAGTGACAGATTCTGCACTTCTGATGGGGCAACCCTGAATGTACAGATAGACTGGGGAATGAGAGGCTGCAGAGRGGCACCAGAGAAAGGAAACTGGGGGGCAAACTGAATATGAGTCAGCAGTGCCCTGGCAGACAGGAGGGCCGGCTGTGTCCTGGGGGGCATCAGGCACAGCATTGCCAGCTGGGCAAGGGAGGGGATTGTCCCACTCTGCTCTGGGCAGCCTCACCTCAAGTCCTGGGGCAGTTTTGGGTGCCAAGATAAGAAAGATATAAAGCTATTTAGAGAGTAGAGAGTATTTAGAGCCCTCCTTTGAACTACAAAGGAGGGCTACAAAAATGATGAAGGATATGGAGGGGAAGCCATATGATGAACTACTGAGGTCACTTGGTCTGTTCATCTTAGACAAGAGAAGACTGAGGGGAGACCTCACTGCAATCTGCAACTTCCTTGTGAGGGGAAGAGGAGGGCCAGGCACCAATTTCTTCTGTGATGACCAGTGGCAGGACCTGAGGGAGTGGTCTGAAGTTGTGTCAGAGGATGGTTAAGTCAGATACTAGAAAAGGGTTTGGTTTTCACTCTTAGGGTATTTGGGCACTGGAACAGGTTTCCCAGGGCAGTGGTCACAGCACCAGCCTGATAGAGTTCAAGAAGCCTTTGGACAATGTACTAAGGCACATGACATGGTTCTTGGGACTGTGCTATTCCGGGCCAGGAGCTGGACTCAGTGATCCTTTTGGGTGCCTCCCAACTCAGGATATTCTCTGATTCTATGATTCTGTGTCAGTAGTTTTCTGCATTATGATAAAACAATTGTATACACACTTAAGACATTTACACAAATGAGTTCGGTTATTAAGACATTTTCTAAATCTAATTTTTGAAAGATGCCTTCTCTTTTTGCATCTTGCTTCTTCTGCAGTCTATGTTTTTAAGAAACTTACTTTACTTTTGCTTTTATATTACTCATTAGTCACCTGTATGTTACTATTATGGATTAAGGAGTTTTATATGTGCTAGTGTAATGTGATAGGGACAGAAGATAGTTGGGTCTTCACTGACTGCATGTATTGCCATTGTATGTTGTCTGTTATAATCTTGTGTTCCTGTCCATCTGTCCCACTCATGCCACATACCCCCTCTTGCTGTCTCTGATGGTGTTTTGTCCCAAGATAAGAACACCAGGTGGCTTTGCAGAAGGAACTGTCTGGATGCTTACATGATTAATACCTTTCAGAGATGAGGTCACTGAGATGTTTGCAACTGACTTCAGAGGACATTGGTTTGTGTGATGGTATTAAATACTGCCAACTGGGCCAGCTGGCTTCCTCATGTATCAGAGGGCACCTGTCTGATGGTGTTTTTCTTAGGCTGTGGGTTGAATCTCTCAAGGGTTGTGTTTCTTGTCACAATTACCCCTAGATTTCTTATCACGTAGATGAACTTTTTCACATTATGCCATAAGTGAAAGTACCTGTGGAATGCAGCCTTTTAAGAAGTTCTCTTTCAAGATGACAGTGATGTCAGTTATTAGATGACTTCTGAGTGATGAGAGTTTGGGATTTTTATGGACCTAAAATGCTGTAGTAGTTCACACTCCATGCAAAAAAAGTATTCTAGCTTTCCCTGGTCATGGCCTAAGTGCCCATATACAATTTTTCAAGACGTTCCTCCCTCTGCCAATTCGTATATATTGAAACTTCAGTAAAGAGGTCTGTTATTTTTAGGATGTAATCATTGGCAAGTTATTTCACATAAAATTATGTAGTAGACACAGTCCTATGCCTATAGTATTCTCAAAAAAAAAGTGAAGTTGATTCTCTGGGAATTAAATTTTATTTACTTAGACCGGATAGGCCATCAGGGAATGCTAATGAATCTCCTGGATGCAGCCCCATACAGTGCACAGTGGCAAAACTAAAGAAGGCAGTACGAGTCTTATCCCAAATTCTAAAACCTAGCCTAAAAGTGTAATTTGACAATACCACTGTTGGTGGTTGAATTTGAGATAATATCAGTAGCCTGTTTTCCATTTGTTCAGGACTTGAGGATGTAAACCATAATTTCAGAACAATTAAAATGTTACATAAGAACACAAGCAGGGAGTCAACATTCCACTACTATTTCAGTGATGTTTTTATGTTTAGTACTCTGTCCCTTAAAAAGTTGCTTTGCAGCTAATAATAAAAGTCGATAGTTATACAGCGATAAACAACAGGGAGAGAATGGTTTGTTACCATTGTAACAAATGGTAATGTTGGTTTATAACCAATATGAATCTTAAAAAATGAGAATAGGTGTGAATCATCATTTATTCAGCACTTGAGGCTATAATAAAGCTTTTCAGGTCAATTAAATCACCAAATAATGCAAGCAAAGAGTCAACATTGAAGAAGCATTCCTACAATGTATTTGCTTTTTTTATCCTTCCTCATTGAAATGACTAAGTGGTTCATGATGTAAAGTCAGACAGACAATTTGCAGTAGAGTTTGTGCCTGCACATTTGTATTTGGAAAACTGTATCCTCCTTAGATTTGCTTTTCAAAGTCTATACTTCAAGTCTCCCAGGTTTACCTGTTCAATAAATCTCTGAAGAATTTGCCCTCTCTTCCCCTTTCTATATATACTCCACCAGATTTATTGTTAATGATATGATGATATATAGAACAAAGAGCTGGATTTATTTTATTTGATTATGGTCTGCATACTAATACATCTATGAAGCATTTTATTACCCATCTATGAAAGACACTATTTATTAAGTAAATGTACAGAAATTTAGATGGAAAATAAAATGTTACATTTTATTGCTAATACAAAAACAAAATCTGTTTCTTGTCTGTTTGCCTCACTTACGTTATATGCACTAATTATTCTTCCCTACTAATCTTTGCTTTGATTTTCATTTTTCTCTGGGTTTAAACATCTGGACACTTTCTTCTTCATTATGTTGTAGCTTTTGAAAATGTCTGTTTTTCTATTTCAATAGTGTTGTTAGTCATATTGGAGAGGACATTTCTGGAACAGCCTGGAAATTTGATCATTCCCTCTCTTTGATACAGAAGCAGGAAATAATCTGAAGAATTACTCACAGTTTTAAATGACACTATCAAGTGACACATGCATTCAATATGTTGGTAAAATTGGAGATTACATTTATAATTTTCAGAAAGCACTACAGCCACATTCTCAAATGTAAACTGCAGCTCTTGTTTGATTTAAATCTGTTAGTAATATTGGTTTTCCTTAGTCTTCTAATTTCCTGAAATTATCACTATGTCTCTTCCCTGTTTACAACCTCAGCCTATTTTGGCCCATTGTTGTTTCTCCTAACCTTCTGACTTTTTTGAGGTTAGCTTCATCTTGTAGAGCAAAATTATTACATTTAGATCATGAAGTGCTGTAGTAGCTACAGCTTGCAAATACCATCCTTCTTATATTCTCCACCACAGGTATAGTAGCTTTACAGCTAAAATCTCACCCCTTTTAACCAAAATCAAAAGAGACCATAGTCTTGTTTCAGAGACATAACTTATACTTTCTATTGGGAAATTGTGGAGGCCCTTGGGGGCATCCTCTGAGTTACACCCCATTGGCTCATTCCCCTGTTCCTATGTCTGTTCCTGCGTCCCTGAGCCACTCTTTCCCTTTTCCCTGATTGTCCCTTATCTGTGTATTGCCCCAAGACCAGGGTCAGCCCCTGGGCCCCTACAGAGAGAGAGCTGGACCCTGCATGTGTGTGTGCCTGGGACCTGAACATCTCACCACACACATTTACAGAATTAAATACCTGTGGATATTATGGTAAGGCCCTTTTTGCTTCTTTACCTTGGAATTTACTAGCAGCAATGCAGGCTGCAACAGGAAATGCCTCTCAGTGTACAGCATATTGAAAAACCATGAAACAATACAAAGCTGTAAATATCATGGAAAACCCTCATGAAACCAGACTTTGTAACTGGCAAGTATGTTGTGCTTCTGCTTTCTTCCCAGGATTAGGATCTGATTTAGAAAACAGATTAACAAGGAGGAAGAGGGTGGAGAGGAAGAACAGTACCTGCCTACTCAGATAAGATTGGTTTCCTGAATATTGGGCTACTGAATTACGGCATAAATAGAAAAACTTTGGATTTTGAGTCAGCAGACTTCATCTTATGGAGAAAAAAGCAGTTGTTTCTAACTCTAAAATTTCTTCTATGATGGAATATCTCTGTAATTTGAACATATATTCAGGACTTGATGAATACTATATACTGTGCCAATTTCCTTATTTTTTCCTTCCTTAAAACAAAGATAGGATTACTTGCTAAGAACAAAGTAGAGACATGGACTTTTATGAGTGGATAGTGGACTAATTTTGTGTGTTAGAATTTTGTTTTGAATGCTGCAACTCTTGTCTCTTACTTTTTATAAATGTATAAAGACTAGTGCAGGACAAAATTATTTTACTTTCCCAAAATATAAAAATAAAAGGTTTAAGGAAGGTGCTGGATAGATAAAGGATGAGACTGAGGATATTGATTTGTTGATTAAACAGGGGAGGATATAAAACTCTTGCTACAAGTATAAATCAAGACTTGGAGGAACAAACTTTTGGATCACTTCCAAGTCCACTCAGTCTGTGATATTTTTACTTTTGATATTTTTACTGAGTCTGATATGAAAGCTGACTGCTGTACTGCGGTTGGACAGTTGGACCCTTCACTCCATTAAAAGTGATAGTGACATTATGAGATCAATTCACAGGCTATCACACATCTTCTTAAAATGTTATTTTATTTGATTCTGCAAGTTTAAACGCCCTAGTAGCATATACACCACCAATGTTGCCATATACCACTTCCTCTTTTCCTAAATTTAAGTAAAAATAGATGACCTTATAGAATATAAATCATAGAGTCATTTGAAAATCATCCAGTACAACCTCCAGGTCATGGACAGGGACATATTTCAATGGATCAGGTGACTCAAAGTCCTGTCCAGCCTGACTTGAAACACTGACAGTGATGGGACATCTATAATTTCTCTGGGAAATCTGTTTCAGTGGTTTACCATCATCAATGTAAAAATATTTGTTCTTTATATCAAGTCTAGTTTGAATCTTTTTAAATTTAAAACCATTGCCCTTTGTCCTGCAACTACATGCTTTGGTGAAAATTCTCAATTTTCTTATAAGTTTACTTTGTGTATTAAAAGACTTCAGTGAGGTCCCCCGGGGGCCTTCTTTTTTCCTCAACAACCCCAAATCTCTGCACATCTTCATAGCAAAGGTATTCCAGCCCATTCGAACAGCTCCATGTCTTTATTGTACTGGACATCCCAGAGCTGGATGCAGCTCTGCAGGTCGGGTCTCACTAGAGCAGAGCAGAGCARAGGTGCAGAATCCCAGAATCCCCTCCCTCCCCCGCTGCCCACAGATGCAGCCCAGGATTTGGTTGAATCTCAGGGCTAAGATTATACATTGGCCACTCATATCCAATTTTACACAGAGCAGTATCCCAAAGTTTTTATCTGCAGGATTTCTCTCAATCAATTCTCCAGCCTGTATTGATACTGGGGATTGCCCTTGCCCACATACAGGACCTTKCATTTGGTCTTGTTGAACTTCTTGAGTTTTATGTAGACCAATTCCTCCAGCCTTTCCAGATCCCTATGGATAACATCCTAGCCCTTAATCATGTCAACTGCACCACTCTGCTTGATGTCAGTTGCAAAGCTGAGGATGCACTCATTGAGAGACAACCCTGGTACGGATTTCGCATTGAACAGCGAGCATTTGATTTGCTTGTAAATGGCCATCCAGACAAATCTTTATTCTCCTTATCATTCAGCCATCAAACCCTTACCTTTTCTATTTAGAGTCAATAATGTTGTGAGTGTGGGGTATTATACTGAAGGTCTTAAAGAAGTCCAACTAGCTCTTCCCTTGTCCACTGAGAAAGTCACTCCATCCAAGAGGCCACTGGATTACTTCAGAATGATTTGCCCTTTTTGAAGCCATGCTGTCTGTCTGCAGTCATCTCTGTGCCTTCCATAGGCTTTCACATAACTTCCTGGAGGGTCTGTAAAATGGGTGTGATACTCCCTTTTCTCTAGGCACTTCAACTGCCTTCCATGAGTTTTCAAATATGATGGAGAATGGCTTAGCAAATACACTTGCCACATCCCCCATGACCCTGAGATGCATCCCTTTTGTAACCGTGGCTGACCAGTGGGTCTTCAACCTGAACTTATGCTGACAGGGGTTTCATTCCCCCAGTCCCTGCCTCGAGGGCTTGAGAAATGTGGGAAGAGTGATAAGACTGAAATTTAAAAAAAACAAATTGTTTTGTGCCATAGCCTTCTCCTTTTCAGTAGTCCATTCTCCTTTTTCATTTATTGGAAGGGTACCTGTGCTTCAATTTTTGTTACATACATATATATAGAAGCCCTTCTTGTTTTTCTTCACATTCCTTGCCAAGTTCAACACCCCCTGTACCTCAGATTTCCTAACCCCAGATCTATATATCTGTGTAGTATCTGTATACTCTTCCAGGATACATTACCTTCTTAGATGTAATTTTCACCAGGAAGTCCTCACTTAGCAGTACTCGTGTTCTGCCTTCCTTGCCTAATTTTTTTCACATGGGAATCATGAGTTCTTGGACTTTCAATAGAAACATTTTTAACACAGATGATTAACACAGGTAAGATAAATCTTGGCATATTTACTTTGAGCATATTTGGAATCTAATATTTGGGTTACTCTTCAGACTGCAGAACATTTATTCTTTTCTGTGTATGAAGGTCAGTACATAAATGTCAAGCAGTTTTCTAAAATCATGTGGTTGATCTTTGCTGTTGCTTGCTAATCTATGACTACCTCTACAATGTCATTACTGTGACATATTGGTGGATACCAAACCATTTCTTTTTATTTTTGCTGCTGACAGGGAAAGGTAAAAGTAGGCTTGTACATTGAAAATACAGAAGTGCACCTTTCTCTTGTTTCTTTAAGTAGGCACATTGCATTTACTGAAGTATGGAATGGCCAATGTGTTTGACATGTTCTAAGCTAGAGAAGAATATTTAATAAAAGAATATAATTAGTTAATTTTCTGGCAGGTCTAGAGAGAAAGTATTAGACCTTGTGAATATAAATACCAACTTATATTTTGTGCAAACAGGCTGATAGCATGTTATTATGAAGTCTGAACCCACTAAATTTGAAGTAGTATTTCCCAGACAAGACAGTATTTAAGTGTTTATGAAACAGGTGTCCCAGTTTTTCCTGACAAATGTTGCACATTTGTGAAACGTTAAATTAATGACACTTCAGTTAGTGTCTCTGCCACTGCTAATTTCAGCAGTGAAAAGTTTCAACAGTAATGAACTTATCTTAGTGGAACATTTTTCTGGAGTATGACGAGAAAGCTCTGTTTATGGCAACCTTGGATTACATGGACAGTAATTTATTAACAAGTTTCCACTTTCTTTTTCTTTTTTGTTTTTTAACAAATAGATAATTGGAATAGTTTATTCATTACCATAATTATGTAGAAACCAGTTTTTTCATTAAAGACATGCAATTAAATGACTAGTTTTGTCTTCAATGCTTTAAGCCTTTGGCATTTCTTCTATTATGTGCTGTCCATGCAGAAATGAACAGTGCAGGGAACAAAAAAGATAAGTAATAAGGCAGCAATAATAAAGTAGCATATATTACTTTCTACAGGAAAAAAAATAATTGAGCAGAAATAATTTCCTGCTTTTTTATTATTTTAATGAGGATGACCATGACTACAAACTTTAAAAATTACAAAAAGTGAATTGAAAAATTCAAGTCATTAAACCCTGCCATTTTTGTAGTAARCTGAATGTAAGGTATATGCAATATTCTTTTTATTTGCTTCTCTTTTCTTTTTGAAACATATCTTTAAAAATGTAAAACCACTTCCTTAATTGAAGTGCACCTGAGCACTGTGTGTATAAAAGCATGGCAATTTGGCACTTTGACTCTAAGGAAGTGAGCGCTACAGAAATGATTTTGAATAATAAAATGAAGAAGCAAGCATAAACAATTATTTTCCCCACTTTCATTTTCCACAGTTTAAACCTAAGCCACATATTAGCACTTCGTCTGAACAATTACAAATAGATGAATTCTTTGTTGTATCTATACACAGCAGTGATGGGATGAGTGCATTAAAAAAGAGATCTGTTCAGAAATGTCAGAGAATTAGAAAACATTTAGCCCCAAATGGTTATTAAACTTTCAAAATYGCAAGAAAATCTCAGAAGTGACTGTATTTCTCTTCACTTGCTAAGAAGTAGTGCTGTGATTGTCATTTTAATTTAAAAAGCCATCTTAGTGTAAATAACAGAAAATGTTTGCTGTGGCAGTGGATCTTTTGAGAAGTTAATAATTTCAAATTAATTTACCTACAATAAATAACAGGCACATTATTTCTTAGGTAATTAAGAGGTTAAAGACCATCAGCATTTCAAGGAAGGAGTGAGGTCTTTAATAACAAGTGCATGCTTTTAGGTTAAGTTTATTTTCATTTTGCTTCTTGACTGGGTTTGAAAATATAAGGTCCTTAGGAAGAGGAACATTACAGCTGAGGCACATATAAAGTAGGAGAGGATAAAACAATTAGAAAAAGTCAATTTTTAAAGGTTTTTAAGGTTTTTTAAGGTTTTTAAGTTTTTTAGATTGTTTTAAAACAATTGTTTGGAATTTTTAAAAAAATAATTATTTATTATATTAAATGAAGATTATATCAGGCCTGACCTCCTTTTTGGGGGAAAAAATTATGCAAATAAACAACATCCCAAAATGGAAGGATCTAGAGAAATAATTTTGCTGATTAAAAATTATTTGTAAGCTACTTTTAGTATGACCTGTCTACTTGAAGTTAAATTTCTGTCTAATATGAAAAGGATCTAGTCTTAAATCTTTTTTAAGCCAATATAAAGGAATAAAAGCAAGCTCTAGTTAATAGAATAAAAAAATCATCTGGGTAACACTGATTTTTCCTTCATAAATGGAAGGAAATCCATTCATTAATATGGATTTAATGGAACTGCCAGTGCAAAATATAGATAGATATCCATCTGCCCATCTGTCTGTTTAGGTGGATGAATGATTTTTAAAATTTTTACTCAGAAATATCTTTCATCACTTAAAGATGAAACTTTCTTTCAAAATGTCAGTTTTTACTGCACTACTTCAGTTATTTCAGTACTGATTCATTGGTTGATAACAACTTCAAGGTAATATGAAAATCTGAGTGGTTTAAAAGTTTGAAGAGGAAATTTAAGTTTTATTAAACTAATATTGCTTTCAGTGTTTTACCAAATTGACTGCAAATTTTTAAAAAGTTACCAAAACAAGATGCTACTGTAATAACCCTATTACTCTAGTTGGTATGCTTTGGGAACAGATAATGTCTACTACACACTGGTTATAAAATAAACAGACATTATTAAACATGTGATTTAAATTACTCATAAAATCAAAAATCAAATTAAATCAAAACAATTACAGAAAATGTAATCCCCTCAATAATATATCAGCATAGCTATTTGCACAGGAATGTGCTTTAGAGCAACTATAGAAAATAGATGACAGTGCAAATATCTAAGCCTGTTATTGTTCAATAACATTTATGGCTGCTGCAAAATTATTTGAATCACAGAACTTTATGCACATGGGAGTACAGAATCTTTGTTGTAGTTAAAAAGGTACTTGAAGCTGACTAAAAAACATTAATTAGAAAAGCAGAGAGAAAAACTAGGTAATACTTGGTTCGTTTGACACATGTGAAGTGTCTTTTCCCATTATACTTTGAGACTTTTTAGAGGTTTTAAAGTGAAATTTYTTTGGAAATTATTGGAATAATGAGTTTTAGTATCTGTCTAGTAAAGGTGTCTTTATATGTAATTTGAAGAAGGCATCCTGTCAGTTTCATACTACTTGTTTCTGTAATGCTGAAGAAGATAGACATGTAAGTGTAAAACATATTATGAAAACTACCAGATAAATTTTTATAAATAAAATTCAATTTTAGAAAGGTTAAGCATGGTTCTTTTCTAACCCTCTTGGGAAAACTTATTTTCTTCCCTTGCTTCTCTTTTGCTCTATAAATATGTTATTCTTCCAATTGTGTTGTTTTTAAATTATTTTAAAATTTATTTCTATGGTCAAAGACCTGGAAGACCAAAGTGTCAATGTCATAAGCCATTTTAAGGAAAGAATAGCTGGTAACTGAGTACAAATACTTCTGATGTAAACAAACATCAGGGAATTAATCTTTATCTATTTATTTAATGTTTTAAGTAATGCTAGAAAGGCTCCTAAGTCTCTGCATTTAAAAACATCAGAAAGGAAAGATTGTAAAAAATGTATTAAAAAAGACCAATACCAATAAGTATTCAAGTCTCTAGTTGATATATACATTGCATGGGAAGCTGTGTGTCATACTAAATGACAATCTTCATTAATGTTGTTCTCCTATGCTGTTGTAAATCATTAGGTAACATTGCGTGACTCAGAGCTTCTCAAAATGTGTTTTCCTGCCTAACTTGTAGCAGCAATTTCTGACTTCTGTTCGTTTGACAAAAATTCTAAGTTTTTTGAGAATCCTAATCATAGTAGTTTTTCTTTTCAGTTGAATYGCATAATACCAGAGTCTGGACTTCCACCTTCAAATCACAAAACCATTTTAAAGAAGACTTTCATTTGTGAAGATCTGACACTTTTAATTTATTACTCATGATTTTTCAACTTTAAACACAAATTATGTTAATATTTACAAAGAATCTGCCTGTTAGTTCCACTTAGGTGAAAAATCATCATAATTTATTCCTTATGCTGCATACAAAACCAGAGGTTTGCTATGTCCTTTAAATAGCCATAACAAGCTACTAGTGCAAAAAAAGAGGAGTTGGTACTCTGCCCCACATGTAGTGCTCTCCCAAGCTATAGCTGCATTCATCTCAGAGGATGCATGATCCTAACATGACTTCTCTGATGTGTTTTACTGCTCTGTAAAGCCTACTGAATTTCCATTCCGTGAACTTGCTTACTCACAGCATCCTTTGTCTGGAATTATCTGGCATCATGCTTCTGGCCACGCAAAAAGACTCTCATTTGTGTTCAGCCTGATTTCACTCCTTGTTCCACTGGTTTTATGTGATATATGTACTGTAAAAGCAAAGACTAGGTGTAATATTTTGTGACAGTGCCATGAAATCTGATTTTTTTTTTCTGGGAAATTATTGATTTGAATGGCAAATGGACGGAGGAGTGTTGCAACAGCCTGTCTAAGACCACTGTGCTAGAAAGCGATCATGGCAATAATAAAGACTTCATCAGCAGACATGTTTGTTCATCCTTAGTGAACTAAAACTTCTTTAGGGGTACTCAATTAGTTGTAATTAAGTTTTAACTAAATCCAGCCAAAGTCCTTTGGAAGTTTTTCCACTTTAATTATCTTCACCATAGGTCTCTATATCTGTATGATAATGCATGAATTTCAGTTTCCTCATGATTCATCCAACTCTAGTTGAATTTTGATTCAGCATGATAGTTGCAAGTGTGAAAAAAGAACCAAGGCATGACACTGTATCACCAAGACTTAGTTTACAAATAAGACAGGGATGGAGAATCTACAGGAGTGTCCAAGGATGGGGGGGTATATACAGCACAAGGTATATTTACCTAGAGAACCTGTAACTGTAATCAACTAGCAGTACTTAAAGCCTATATCCCAGCAAGCACGTTTGGAGTTTTAGTATCAGGCTACAGTAGACATTATTGATAAGCACTTTGTGCCTAACCATAAAGACACCTGAAGTTCTTAACATTGTATTGTTTCTGTAAGAAATGGATATATGAAAAATACTTATATTTGAATTAGCTCCAATATAGTTTCAATCTGTCACTGTTCTTATGGAAAAAAGCAAATAAAATATCTTCCCATAGGCAAAAAATAATAAATTTTGTGTGTGCAGATCTTTCTGTGGCAGTATAATTTTTTTTCTGCATATATGTGAGAACTTGACTTTCATTGATGCTAGTGATGCAGCCCTGCAGTGGTGATAAAAGATATAGTTCTTAGTATTATTCTGCTTTATATTTTCCTGCATTGCTGACACAGCTTTTAAGAGTCATGTTAGATATGCTAATTGAGAAGCGAGGTTAGCTCTGGTGTCAGTACAGCAATCTGAAGAATAACAGTGAAAATCCATATATCAACTGCTTAACTACTTATTTAAAATAACCTTTACATATTATTATGCTTCAGAATCTTTTCCTAATTTCCTACTGCTACTGGGTGATGTACTGCCCCACAGATTCAAAAATCTCTTGAAATCCAACTTTATGAAATCCAAGTCTTTTAATACAGTATGATATGAAAAGCATATTGAGAGCTGACGTGCAATGAGAAAAACCTAATTAAATCCTGATAAAAATGCTTGYCACTGGCTCCCTGCAGGCAGTGCCTGTGTTTTGTCTTCTCTGTTCCAGTGGTTTAGTGGCTTTAAAGGTCAGAATAGAGTAGCAGCATAGAGATTCAAATGCCTGTGGATTTCTCAAAGATGTACCAATGGAATGAGTGGAGAAATTTGCTCCTGACTTGTGTGTTCTAGATTCTGCTGTATATTCATGCTAAAATATCACACCTCTGTTTTATGTAATGAATCTATATTTAGCAAGGGTAAAAACCCTCAGTATTTTGCCCAAAATCTTACYTGACACTCTTCCTGAAGTGTCCACAATGACATAGTCTATCCTTTGAGCATTCCAGAAAGATTTTCAGCTAGAAGACAGATTTTACTCGAGCAAGGTTCATGCTTCAATGCTTCTCAGCCTCAGAAAACAAATATCCCTTAAAAAATAAACCAAACAAAAATGGTTCAACTAGGATGCCAGAGAAGAGACACACTATTAGAGAAAACAGAATTGAGAGGAAGGTATTTCTGGTGATCTAATTCTGAGTCACACAAGCCGTGACATTCTTTAATATGAGTTCAGTAAAAAAGAGTCAGGAATAAAGGAAATTTAGAGGAGGAAAATAGGGCAAATTGAAGAGAATGCATGTAAAGGACAAGAAGGGCAAATAGTTAACTTTCAAGACTGCTTAAACACAAAATTATTGTTAGGATATTGAGAAGAATGAAACATGTTTCTGAATGCTATTTTTCTTTTTCTGCCACATAGAGGAAGGACTGCAGGTCATGAATTAAATGAAAAAGAATATTTCATTTTTAAGGTTTTGTTGCAAAATTGTTGTTATAACATTTTATAGTGCTTCTTTTGGTTGTTTGGTGTTTTTTTCCTTAGAGGACTAGACAGTCCAACTTAGATAATAATAACATTCCTCTTGAAACTGTACCAATCATGTCTATCCTGGCCTGAGGTATAAAAATATCTATTGGTTTTTTGTCTGCTTTCCTCCACAACACAAGTAATTTTAAAGTCCATTTTTGCATCATACTAATGAATAAGATTTTAGCAATTAATATCAGAGTTTTAAGTGTAACATATTATATATACTTAATACACACTGGATTTCTTTTCAAATTCTTTCTTTTATATTTTGTGGAAGTGTTTTCCAGGGAATAAACTGTGTCAGTTTTACCCAGGCTGTTTTTTGCTCAATCAAAGTCATGATTTATTCTACCCACATGGAAATCAATTTACTTTTTAAATTATTTTTTTTTAAATCACATTAGTTTGGATTAAAAACAAAATTATAGTCTTCTTTCTCTAATTTCTCCRAGATCTCAGGTCTTCTGTTCTCTGAGAGCAAAATGATGTGATTTTACTCCCAACGACACTCTATTTRTTTATTTCATCATTTACACTTATTTTTTTTTAAAGTATTACTGCTTTTCTGTACTGGTCCTAATGAATTTAAATATACTCTTGCTAAACAATTCACTTTATGGCCAGGAACCTTTTAAAATTTCCCAAGAACTTTAAAATACTTAGGTACTTTCCCAAATTAATATTCCCAGTATAGCACTTCCTCTTTTGCATTTAAAAACAACACATTATTGTCAGTCAYATTTTCATTAGTGACTTTATAAACTGACCTTTAATAAGCTTATTTATAATAAGCTACTAAATAATCACTTAGATTAGTTATTTGCTTATCTCAAAAATGCTATAGAAACTTTCTGTATTCTCAGAACACAGCCTTGTTCCATTGACTTCCGGTGGTGTTTATGCATGTGTTCATATTCCTGAAATATGAAGTCTTGTGAAAACAGACAGAATTTTTTTCCCATGAAACAGCATTAAACTTTTCTTTCTAATGCTGGAGAAAACGCCCCATAACAGTTAAAAACACTGCGAAATCATATTTTGCTCATCACCATAATAATTTGATGAGAAATAATCTGAAGTTATACAACTTGATTATTGTGTTGTAAGAAACATGAAAGATTTAGAAAATATTTTTTCAGTCAGGTCTCATATATGCTCTGTTTAAGAAGAAACACCTGACTAGAATCTTTTGGTATGAAAAGGAGCAGAACATATTATATATGGAAAATCAAAATGCTGACAGGTAGCCCTATTTATTTTCATTCGTACATGATGTTTGGTGTTTTGGCATACTGTTAGTACAGTTAGTTGGCATACAGTTAGTACACATGTGAACAGTGTTTCAACAGCTGTTGAGAGTTAGTTATCTTGACCCCAGTGCTGCTCTCACAGCTCTTGGCAGTTTTGTTATGTGCAGCTATTTTTGTCCTCCAAGCACAATCATAAACCTGTTTTGCTTTTTTTTCTGGAACAAACCTCCAAAGTTATAGTGTAGCAGCATAACCCTAAAAAATTATGGCTGATTAAATATGTAAGGAAAACAAATCTATACAAAAAACATCTAGATACTAAAAGTGAACTTCTGGACACAGAAGGCCTCAATGATTGGCATCACAGAGACGTATGTCTCTGTTACTGCAAATAGCTGTACAGATAATGCACTGATCTCAGTCTTTGCCATAGATGCTGCTGTTTGTGGCACTAATATAGAAGAATTAATAGCTTCTCTGCCTTGGGGAAACTAATGTGATGGTGGTCCAGTGCCCTGTTCTGCCTCCCCAGTCTGAAATATCTCTGTCAAGATTCATCAGAGGTACACATCTCCCTAATCTGACACCTTGATCAGATAGTCGCTGGCCAGAGTATAGTCTAAAAGGCATATTTTAAAAGAAAAAAGGCATATTTAACAAAAGGCATATTTAAAAAGAAATTTTAAGTAGCAGTCTGGCTTGCCTTTGCACTCTGACTTTGCACTGTGCCTATGTGGCCCATCTCCATAAATCTTGATTAGGGAGGATGAAAACTGTTCAGCACTGAAAATCACAGCTAAAGAAAATGTGGAAATATTTTCTGATTATATTTAACATTTAACTGTTTATCTGATGCAAGCTAGAAACAAGTTGTATAGCAGCATTAATCAGCATATTTTTTCTTATGTGTACATCCCTAAGGATTATTAATACTTTCAACTGCTGACTACCATATTTCTAAAAGAACAAGGTTTGCACCTGTACTGTATGCTAAAGATATTATTTAGTGAATACTAATTTTGAAGATGACAAATTTCTTCATTTATCTGACCAAGTCCCAAAGTAATAGTTTAATAGTAATAGTGTAATAGTTTCCCTGCTGTGGAGAACAGATTAGTTATTAGGAAGAAATTCCTTCCTGTGAGCCTGGCACAGATTGCCCAGAGAAGCTGTGGCTGCCCCATCCCTGGGAGGCCAGTTTGGATGGGGTGTAGAGCAATCTGCTCTGGTGGAAGGTGCTCCTACAGGCAAAGGGTGGGATGAGATGAGCTTTAAGGTCCCTTCCAATCCAAACCACTCTAAGATTCTATGATTCTATGATCAATTAATCACTACTGTAGGAAAATTAAGGTAGAGAAGGAATATGATGATGTAGTTGCAGTGGAACAGATCTAAAGGAAACTGACAGGAAGCAGGAAAAGAAAACTGAAGAATGAGTGATACTGAAGTGTGAGAAGAAATATTCAGAACTGGGATAAAGTAAATCACTCAAGAAAATTTTTTGTTAGGTTGTTAAGGGAATTAAAGTACTTAGACAAAAATATAAATACTCTATTTAAACACTACACTGCAATAGAAAAATTCTAAATAAAATAATATTTACAGTGGAAAGGAAAAGTTATTAGTAAATTCTGAAATACTATGTGAGAGAATCTGCAAGTTATATGCTCTAATCTTTCAGATCATTTGAGATCCTCTTGAGTATTCCAGTTTTCAGATTACAAAAATAGCTTTGCCAATGGCAGAAAGAATTTAATAATTAAGAAAAAATGTCTACAATATTCTATCATATATTTTAGTATGGTTTAATATTATCCATTAACTATTAAATACTCTAAAGAATGTCTACCAAAAGAGAAAGACTTAGTGATTGGCCAAGACACTGAGTAGAAGTTAGCACATTGCATGTCTGTATTATGACCATCATCCCAAAGTGAAACTTGATTGTCATTATCAGTATCATTTCAAATATTATACATAGCATATCATATGCATATACATATATGTATACATATGACTTAAAATTACCTGAAGATAAGCCCAGTGGCATTTATGTTCTGAGAATCTTGATAACTTCCTCATTTTAAGAAATTTTAGGGGTCTGAAAAGTTGATAAGGATTTGCTAGAGATTTTTAAACTACCTCCCCTGGGTTTTTTGTGTCATTTTGATTGACCTGGTTTGGATTGGCAAGAAAAGTAATTTCTTTTTTACGAAATTACAGAAAATATTCTCATTGCATGTCTGCTTCTCTGATAAGAAGCATGTGGCTTGTATAAATGAAGAGAAATTTTGTTAGAATCTAGGAGGAAAAAAACAACTCTAGTTGACTCAGCTTCATGTGTTGGGTAAAACAAAGTTGTATTCTGTTGAAGTAGCAATTAACCCAGATATCAGGTACTGTAAAGTGAAAGAGTCTCCACCTTTCTGCTAACATTTACACACGTAACATCAATGGTTGTTACAAACCACAGAAAGAAGAGTAAAAGAAACTAAGGGTCTGTGAATAAAACAGATAGGACCCAGAAAGGCTTGAAATATACCCAAAAAACATGATTAAAACTAAATGAATTTAGATGTTCATGCAAAAAAAAAATTATATGTTTTATTGAATAGTCAAAGAAGAAAAGGAAAGAAAAAAGAAAGAGAGAAAGAAATGGGAAAAGAGGTATGCATAGGGGGACAGGGAGAGAGTGACAGGGGTTAGATTGAAACATATCACTCCTCTGGGGATCCCAGTGACATCTTGTTGCTCCCCTCCATCTGGCCTTCTTGGTGATGAGGGTGCCCCATCACCAGCTGCTGCCACCAAAAGTATATAATCCAATGGAATAATACCCATTTGGGTCAGGTGGGAATACCCAGGTGCTGACCCACCCTTAGGGGAGGCCAAGTTTGACACTGTTCCTTGCAGCACTGTGGATCTGTTGCATCATTTGCAGTACTCTGGCGCAGGGTCTGGGGACCCCTTTGGGGGGCAGGCCTTTGATGGGCCATGACACCYCCTCTGCTGTCCTCCATGTGAATGTGGCTTTTCCTGGGGTGAAGGGGCCTCAGGGCTGAGCTGGTCTRCAGTGCAGAGAATGGGTGTTAACTGCCTGGGACCAGAGGCTTTTTCACCACACACCCAAAAACCTCTCCTTTCCCCACCCTCAGGTGTGAGGGTCTGTTCAACCCTGGCAGCTGAGAGCCCTCGGGTTGAACAGGCCAAAAGATGTATTTGTCCTGGTTCAGAGCAAATTTGGGAGAGAATCTCCAAAGGGGCTCCGGTAGGAAAGCAGATTAAATCAGCCCCTCCCCCCAGCCGGTCCGGGAGAAACTCCCTCCTTGGAGAAAAGTGGAAAAAAACTGTTTATTAAACAATAAAGCCTAAACAATATTAAACAATAAAACCCCTTGCCGCTCCAAAAGAGACGGCAAACTGAGAAAACCCCGTCCCCGCGTTGCGGCTCGGCTCACTCAGTCTCTGATCAGTCYCTCTGGTGCYGGAATTGTCACAGCCCAGGCCCGGCCCGGTGGGCCAGAGATGTGAGCTGTCCGTGCTCCCCCGGGTGTTCAGTCCAGAGCAGGTTTCAAGAGGTCTGAAGAAAGGGGAAAAACCCACAGCCCAGGGAACTTCTTTGCCTCAGCTAGCTAAAACTAGCTAAAAGCAAAAGACATCCACAGACAACACAGTTAGGAGCAGGAATGTGGAGGAGTGAGTGCAGTGTCTGAAAAAAACTGTGCGCTTCTTCTCTCCCCCCCTCACTCCCTGGAACACGTCTTAAAGGTGCAAAATCCACTATTCAGCATAAACAGAACAAGACGATTGGGGATAAAAACATCACATAGTCAACCCAKGACATTTCACCCCTTATCCCCATGTCTTCTGCTTACTACTAAAACTAATATAAATTCTAACTCTACAAACACTATACATCTAATATACAGCTATAGACAGACAATGGTAATAGCATTCAGCAAACAGTGATATTTACACATAGGTCTCACCCCACAATCAGATCTCCCTGAGGTACACATCGTGTTCTTCCAGCTTTTTGCATTGTCCACCATGTGCAACCTGGTTCCTGAGCAAAAACAACCCCACGAATCGGTTTGTCTGTATTCAAGGCAGAATTAATCCAAACTGTCTTCCCTAACAAACCTCTGACATGTACCACTGGGACTTTGTCTCCATCTACTATGTGCAAAGGCTCAGACTGGGCAGGGCCCACTCGGTTAGTAGAGCCTYGGGTGTTAACTAACCAGGTGGCTTTTGCCAGATGCTGCTCCCAGTTTTTGAAAGATCCCCCACCTAATGTTTTCAATGTGGTTTTTAACAGTCCGTTGTACCTCTCCACTTTGCCTGCAGCTGGTGCATGGTAGGGTATATGGTACACCCACTCAATGCCATRTTCCCTAGCCCAGGTGTTGATAAGGCTGTTCATGAAATGAGTCCCATTGTCTGACTCAATCCTCTCAGGGGTACCATGCCTCCACAGAACTTGCTTTTCAAGGCCCAGGATGGTGTTCCGGGCCGTAGCGTGAGGCACAGGGTAGGTTTCCAACCATCCAGTGGTGGCTTCCACCAKTGTGAGCATGTAGTGCTTGCCCTGGCATGTCTGGGGCAGTTTGATGTAGTCAATCTGCCAGGCCTCCCCATACTTGTACTTGGACCACCGCCCACCRTACCACAGGGACTTCACTGCTTGGCCTGCTTGATGGCAGCACATGTCTTAGAATCATTGATGACCTGAGAAATACTGTCCATGGTTAAATCCACCCCTTGGTCTCCTGCCCATTTATAAGTGGCATCTCTGCCCTGATGGCCTGAGGCATCATGGGCCCATTGAGCTAGGAATAACTCTCTTTTATGTTGCCAATCTAAGTCTGTCTTTGACACCTCTATCTTTGCAGCCTGATCTACCTGCTCATTGTTTTGGTGCTCCTCATTAGCTCTGCTCTTGGGAGCCTGAGCATCCACGTTGCTGACCTTCACAGGCAGCTTCCCTACCCTGGTAGCAGTGTCTTTCCACTCATCAGCAGCCCAAATTGGTTTTCCTCTACGTTGCCAGTTAGCTTCTTTCCACCTCTCCAGCCATCCCCACAGAGCACTGGCTACCATCCATGAATCAGTGTAGAGGTAGAGCTTTGGCCACTTCTCTCTCTCAGCAATGTCCAGCGTCAGTTGAACAGCTTTGAATTCATCTCCACCCCAAAGGTGCTAAGCTTGATCCCTCTGTGAAAGCATTTTCATCTTCATCAACGATTACTGGAGATCAGAAGACCTATTCAGGGTGTGATGGTCTCTGCAGTTTTTGTAATACAGTTTTTCTGTAATAGGCAAAGTTCCTTCATGAAGATGTTTAAGCTATAAATTATAACATTCAGTCTCTGACAGTGGTGACCTATAGCAGAAAGCCAGAAGAGTGCAAGAAAATCCTTTTAATAGTTTCCACTGTTTATTTAGAATGAGCAAATTAAATTAAAAAGAGCACTAGGTGATTAGATATACTATCAGTTTGAGTAAGCTGCAAGACAAGACCTTACAAATAGCTTATATATAAGAATTGTCCTGGTTGCTTCATGGATTTGGCTTATGTGATTTGACAAGATCATTTTGCTGCTCTATTTGTCAGAAAAACAGTCTTATTTTTATCATATATATTATATATGTATTAAATATATATATATAAAGTATAAATTATATATATTAAAATCTATAAAATATATATTAAATATTATACATATATATGTCTTTATTATATAATTTTATATCTATATATAAAATGTATTACTGGGAGAAATAAGACTGCAATTCACAAAATCCCARCTTCTAGGAAAAAGTTTCATTTCAAAACTAAAACTAATCTTATCAAATAACTTAATGTATCAAATTTAGATTTACCTTCAAGTACAGAGCACCTTGTTCTATGGTTGGAAGAGCAGAGGGATTGTCCAGCAGACAAAGAAGGGAAATATGTGTATGTTAGCTATGTAAAACTGTTGCAGATTTTAGGAGTTCTCTAAACTGAGACACAGAGTCCAGTTTAGAAAGGAGACATCATTTATTCTGTGCAGGGTGCAAGGTGGATGTTTCTACGAATCAAGCCCACCATGGGATAAAATGTTGTATTTTTTATATCGTAAAATTTAATGAGACCAAATCATCTATTACATATTCTCCACCTACCTAATGTGGAGAATTTACCTATCTTACCTATTTATTGAGAGATGTAACCTTTTGCAATTCTTGAAACACAGATTTGTTCATTAAGCAACTTCTGCTGTAGACTTAATCTGATATCTGTTACATTTACAAAAGGTGAAAAATTCCATTCTGGAATGAGATAAATCAACTTGAAGATATGAAAAATCCAGAAGAGCATAAGCTCTCCCTCTTGCATTCCCCTTCCCCTCCTCAAAAATTGGTATACATCCTTGTATTGGTATAGATCCTTACAATATTGCAATATTGTAAGGATTTAAATTTAGACACATAATGAGCATTAAAAATGTTGAAAAAATACTTAAAAAGTACAAAATTATCTGGGAAACAAAAAAAATTGTAAATGCTCATCAATGTATTTCAAGGAAATTTTAAAATTTAATAACAATGTAGAATTTATTTTAACAAGTCAATCACATTCATGCCCATTTTGCTCAAACTTCCATGTCTAAAAGGTACTGCGGCTCAATCACAGGAAAGGAAATCAGCAGCTGTTCTCCAAAGAATGAAATCTTTATTTATAAATTCTTGTTTATGTAAGATATCACAAATCCTTTTTTATAGCCCTAATATGGAGCACAGCCCACAGAAGATGTGGAAGATTCTGCAAACTCAGCTTGAGTTGTACTCCCATGTGGAGAGAGAAGACTATCTCCCAGCTTAACTTAATCCAGTCATCTTGACAGTTTAAATGTAAGAGAGATGATGTGGAGACAAGTCTTTTGGGAAAAAATATCTTAATGGAGGACGGTTCAATACCCTTTCTCAAAATATGTAGGAAGTAATAGCTGACACTTTTCAACAAGAAAAAAAAAGAGAGCAGAGCAGTCAATTGGAAAGCAACTTACCAGTTGGCTTATTGGAAGCAAGCATTTATTTTTATTTTTTTATTGGAAAATACCTTAACGGGGAATGGCAGTTACTGAGAAATACTGTTAACCAGCTTGTTTCTCCTGCATCTTTTAGTATGATTTCCCACTATTAGCTCTTGATCTCCCTTCTGAGGTATTCAGAATGGTGAGTGGGGTGGGAAAGGAACTCCACCTTTCTTATAAATGTATATTGCAGTGTATTTATGTGCACAAATGTTCCACTCCTGGCACGTTTCTTCTACTAGAAGGCAAACTGGTTGTAGCAAATATGGGGCAGCCCTTGGATGAAAGCCCAGTGGGACATCTGTAAAGAGTGGGAATTTTGTCACTGCTTTCCTGGAGAAAACAACAGCTTGGAATTAATTTCTAAAGCTGTAGTGACATTTGTCTCAATGCCTATATTCCAAATTATTGTCAGGATTGGGTAGAGGACTGGAGACAGGGCAGCTCTTCGTAATGGATGAAAGAGAATTGTCTACATTGTTGTACACACAAATACAATTTAAGCAGTTCTTCCTGACTTCTACTGTAAAATCACACGAAGATTTCGTCATGGATTGCTTTCAGCAGACCCAAGACAACAGAGACAACAGAGTGTCAAAACAATTGTGTTAGCAATTAAAGAAGTGGAAGATTTGAAGCTGCCTACAATGACGGGATCATGCATAAAGCAACTCCTTTTGCTTTAACTCTGACACATCACTGCCTTCTAACAACTTTGCAACAGTGCTGAAGAAATCTCTAGCTTTCTAAGATATCACAATGTCTCTAGTTTTACTGTCTATTAGTCTTTTTCTATTTGTTTGTGATAGCTTAACAGTCCTATTTTACTATCACACTTGAAAGTTTTGCAACATTGCTGGTACTCTACCATGGAATTATTTTGCTTTGTAGTGAGAGTGAAGAAACAGGATTCTCCACAATGTTTGAAATTATAAGAAGAAAAAAAATATTTCTTTAATAATTTTTATTTCTGATCTATCATCAGCCTAACACAAAGAAGAAAATTATTTATGGTAAGTTAAAAATCTTCATCTAATAATAAGGAGAAGAATGAAGAAAATACTGATTTCAGGAATTTTAAACTTAGTAATAAAAACAATGAAAGTCATTAGGAAACCAAAATAAATTTAATTTTCATTCTTTCACAAAATTCATCAATATATGTTAGGTATAAGTATTAGCAAAATATACAGTTGTGAATAGATTTCACAAAAAAGGTCTAAAGAAGATGTTTAATCTATAAAGTGTATTTCACTCCATGGCTTTTTCATTTACCTTCTTTTCTTCTATTTATCCTACTATTGGCCTTCACCTCTGGTCAGAAGTAAGTGCAAGGAACTAATTGTGTTTTATTTTATTACAGTGGCTTTCTCCATGAGCTTAGAACTGTGATGTTATCCATGTTGCATGTAAGAATTTTCCTGAAACTTATTCAGCTACTTTTTTCTCTGGGGTTAGGTCTCAAATTTGTTTGGAAATGCATTTCTGTGATGATGAGGACACAATTCATTGTAGCACTTGACCTCCATCCATCGCAATTATAAACCTAAAGCCATGAGCTTTTGTTCCTGACATTTCCTGCTCTCCCTGTAATTTTCACAGGTAGGGACTCAATCTGTCCTTCTCCCATTTCTCATTACAGTCGTTATCATAAGATTAAATTCCTTATTCACTGCTCAGTGCAGTTTTAAAACCTTATAATGGTTGGAATGTATGTATAGTGATGGTCTAAAGAGCTACACAGCTGTGTGTGCATTATTTGCTTCTGAAAATAAGGCACCTAACCTCTTTGCTGCCTAACTCCAAATAAATAACATTGTAAGCAAGTCACACAGTTTTGGTAAAACGTTTTCCATGTGGAAGACTGTTATGCATTTGTATGTTTAAATTAAAAGTGGGCTGTCTAGGAAGGAAAATAAGACAACTAATCAGCTGAAACTCACAGAGCTAATATAGAGATTAACAGGTTATTTTTAGAAAATCTCATCTGCAGGTATATTGGAGCATGAGTACATTGTAGGCAAAACTGAAAAAAATTGAAATTATATCTAAATTAAATTCTGAATTCATATTATCTTTAAAATTCAACCTTCAGAACAAAGCAAATATTTTCATTTCAAGGGAGGAACTATACTTATCTGGATAATTGTTCTCTGAAATAAATGTTTTTGATCAGTGTGATGTGTGAAGCAATGTCTAGACCACACAATCTGTATGAAAAGAACCACAACCTCATACATTAATTGTTTAGATCTGGGACACGGTTAAAATATCTTTTCTTGGGGTCTCATATAAATATTTCTCTCTCTTTGAAATAGCGGAGCAGAGAGGAAGTGATGGTGCATACTTAGGGTTGTGGCTGTTGCTTACAGTAACAAAAAAAAAGCACTTTTAGTTTTTCACAACTCTTCTATATGCTTCACTCTCAAGAACCTTTTCTTACTCACTTCTATTTGTAATCAAGTTTTTATCTAAACATCAGCGGCTTCCTAATAGAATAAGCCATCAAACCTCACAGCTACTTCCAGGTTTCCTGTMATTAATTTTTACTTGTGGATAGGGAAATCAAGTAATATCTGTAAATATTTTTTCCCCTTAAAAGGAATAACAAAACTGCAGTTGTATAAATTATACACAGTATAATTTATTCGAAGTTTAGCTATTTCTTATTGATATTTCATGAAAAATAATGAATCCTGGGTTTTCTTTCCATAGTATCACTTCCTAACTGTTAGAATTCTTTCAGTATTTGAGCTTCTAGCCTTGGAAAAATAGCTGGGTAACTTTATCCAAAGCCTGAATTAGCTTTGTCATAGTTATTAGCTTGGCTGTTGTCCCACTCCACCAGATGCTTTATCTGGGTCTATTTTATGGATTCACTTGTTCCTTTCCTAACAATCCTGCCAGAATGCTAAATAAATCACCCAACATATATGCCCAAGTACCCCAATATAACTTTACAGTAACACAATAACTAGTATATCTACAGAGTTAATGAATTCTCATTTATGTACATCGTGTTCCTTAATGCATCCCCGTGGGATTTATTGTACATAGTTGACATCCTCAGCATTTTTGTTAGCAAGTAAGATGTCTCACTGAATTTGGAATACCTGACACTGGGCATCACGGGATTTCAACTGACCAACAGTCAGCTGTCTTCTCCTTCTACTTTGATATGCCCTCTCTCATCTGCACAAAATTTCAAAACCCGGTTAGCACAATTTAAGCATGCTAGTTTCTTGTAGCCAGGAATACATTGCATGCTTATGCTATTAGTACCACATACACACAGATGTCTTGGCGTTCTTAGCTCAGATGAACATGCTTACAGCCAGGCAGGTCATGACTCTGCATTCAGTACTTATTCAAAAATGGCTCCGAATTAGTTCTCCAAAATTAAAAATAGAAAATTGTTACCCTTTTGTCACAATGGTCCATATTTCTGGGATCTGCAATCAAAAGCAAAATGAGCCAGCTGTAGAGAAGATTCTTTACATATGAGTGTGTCACGAGTATATCAGAATGTTACCTTGCATTCATATGTATTTTCTCTTGTACGATGAGGTGATCTAATTTCAGGGAATCCTTAGCTCATCTAGAAGCCTCATCATTCCAGAATTAAACTTCTTAATGTTAATTTATTCAAAACATTCTCAGTTCCATCACAGATCTAGTGTGATGCTCTTGATGGGACAGATTTGTCATTCGTAGGCAGTGAAATACGACACGTCGCATTTACTGGTGTTTTTCAGAATATAACCTTCACAGTAGATCAGATATAATAATAGTAATAATAATAATAGTAGTAGTGATAATAATAATAATAATAATAATAATAATAATAATAATAATAATAATAATAATAATAATAATAATAACAACAACAACAACAACAACCACTTTTGACTGTGGAGAATTAACCTAACTCTGAACTTCTGCTATACATTTCAAACTAATATAAGGTAGTTGGCGATAATTCATCAGAACTCTTTACCACAGGACTGTCAAAGGTCTTTTTGTGCACATAACTTTGAACTCCCAAAATATGTTAACTATCTTGGAATTTAATCCAAGCTCGTTTTGAAATCTTCCCTAATATTCCCTAAAAGCTGGTGGCAAACTGCTTTCAATACCTAATGCTTAAAAAAAAAAGAAAAAAAAGTTTCTGCAGTCGGCCATAAAAAAAATTATATTGGATTCGTTGCAAATTCCAATAAGGTTCTAATAATGAAAGGACCATATCTGTAACCATCCCTCCTAAGTGGATTCAGTAAAAGGATGTGCAAAATGCTAGGCTGTTGTTCAGCCAGTTAAGGCTGCTTATCCACATTGATGTTATATATCTTGGAGCTATCTAAAACTATATTGTTTCTCAACAGTACCTTTGAATAGGCCTCTCCACGTCCCACACAGCAAGGTGTGAAAACGTAAATCAACTCCTGCAAATACCATATAGATCTCTGTGCTCATCCTCAACTGAAAGTCCTACTTAATCATATCAACTAGTTATTCTACCTTCATCAGCTGTGTTATCTGAGTTCTGAAAATTTCCACCTTTCACCTTGAAATGGCCCTGTTTCTCTCTTGAATTCTTTGTATTGTAACGGAAAGAAAAAATCTCACATGTATCTTCCAGTGGTTGACCCAAAAGTTTCTCAGATTCATTCTGCACCTTGGGATTTTCAAATAACAGGCTTCTTTCAAATTGTTACACGTGGCTTGTACATACATCCATAGTCTGTAATTTATTAAAAATTCACTGTAATTTATTAAAAATTATTCCAGTCATTTCCCATTATATGTCTCAGGAATCTATATGACAGGAAGGTTGGAGTCCCTCATTCTCCTCTGGTGCTTACCTGTTAGAAATTTCTGGTTTTCTATTAAAAACAGGGTATTGGCTAGTGAAAACATCTGGGTGTGCTTTAAAAACTCTTAATTTCTCCTTGGATGTTTTACTACTACCAGTCAATTAAGAAATGGTGTCTCCCTTTCAAAATGAAATGCAACAGGATAATTTATAAGCTACTATTGTCCCAAACTTTTTTCCTTAAAACCAAGTCCAAAGAATGTAATTAATATCAGATCCCTGTAATAATTAACTTAACCTTAAAAATAAGTCACTGAAATTGATTGAAACTCCTCAGGTCTCGGAATTTAATGTTAATTTGGTAAAGAGTATTTAGCATGAATTTTCTAGAAAAGGGTCACGTCAGCACTTTCTTGAACTGTGAACATGCTTCTTTGAAATAGTATTCAAAGGAAAAGCACGAATTCTGTGTTACCAAAACAATGTTATTCCCATAAATTCCTATTAAATTTATTCTCATATTTTTGCAGAAAATAACAGTAATTAGTATCTGATATTTATTAGCTGTGTAATTTCTTAGAACATCATAAACCTTGGAGCTTCTTATGCCTTTCCAGCCAGGTCTTCACTGGAGGAGAAATTAAATTTCAGTTGACAAAAGAAGAAACAGCAGGAAGATTTTAAGTAATGAGACCACATGCTAGTTCATATTTCTTTAACAGAAGACATTGTTATGAGTCTGTGATCCTCACGATCAAATCTTTTGACTATAACCTTAATCACTAGAAGAGA
Source organism: Cardinalis cardinalis (assembly GCA_014549065.1). Taxonomy (NCBI): domain Eukaryota; kingdom Metazoa; phylum Chordata; class Aves; order Passeriformes; family Cardinalidae; genus Cardinalis; species Cardinalis cardinalis. The sequence goes on from JACDOX010000177.1 coordinate 892,869, forward strand.
CTATAAGAGGACGTATAGTGATTTCTACAGTCTTCAAATGACATTTATTAACTTTTAAAAGTCCAATTGGTTCCTACATTCCCTGAGAAAATATCTGGAGTGAGGTTTTCTTGTCTGAAAGACAGCTGGTAAGGCCACAAATGTAGCAAAGAAAAGGCAAGGCTATTAGACATCTTTTTCCCCCTTCTTACTCTCAAGAAGACATTATACCATTGCATTGTAGGGTTGCATTGACTGATCCTTTTGAAAGAGAAATCAATTGTCCTGCTGCAACCTCATGTTATAGTAAGATTTTATTTACATGTGGTTTCAAAAATTAGTGGATGTTTTAAGAGGTAGTAAATTTTTATGTGTTGCCACAGTATAACAGGTTACATCTCACTATGGCAAAAAACCACTTAGGATATATTTTAATGATATATGAGAGGACTATTTATGAAATACGAAGAAGCAAGGTATTTATTTGCTCTCTGTAGTCTTCATCTATTCTTAATAATTTGAAATTAAAAAAAAACAAACTGGCAGTACAAATTTGGCAAAGATTGGACAATCAGAAGGCAGGGAAGGGAGGAACGTTCTTCTTCCAAAAAAAAGATCTTTTACAAGTGGGGTGAAGTAGAATAGTATTGTCCTGAAAAAAAGGTAATTAAAGAAAAGGATAAAACCCCAAAACAAAACAAACAAAAAAACCAAACCAAATAAATCCTCTAAATTCCCCAAAACAAAATGCTTCTTCCAGGAAAAAAAATTACATCTTTGATTCAGGGCAGAATCTCAGCAATGTTTTTATATGAAGTTTATTTGAAATATGCCAAATTCTAATCCTCATCTGAGATTTATTCACATTATGTTTATCAAGAAATATGACAATAAGTGAAACAAGCATAGTATTTCTCAAGCTATTGAAATTGTCAACAGGCTGGAAAGTTTTAAATACACCAGTGCTTAAATAGTAAGGGGTTTTGCCTTTGAAAGGACGGTCAAATATGGAAATAGCTATTAGACTGTTATGGAAGTCAGGGGAAATTAATTTCCACTATCTTTAAAATATGTGTTAGAAGGAAAATATGGCAGTAAAAAATCAAACCAAACAAAAACAATAGCAATGAAAACCAAGAAAACAAAATACATTAATAAATGAGCTACATTCAAAATGCTTTCATGTTTTTAAAAGAAATCACAGGTGAAGAATTAAATGGATCTACTACTGAATTAGTAATTTCTGAAGAAAAAATCAGTGGGGAATCTCTAAACACTTAATTACTATTCCTGTATTGAAAGTCTTTCAAAAACACATGGCTCAGAAGGAAGGTTTGTGCAAAAGGACCATGACAAAGTGAGTGAAATCAGAAATAACTTTTAATTAAAGTATGTGTGGTAGAGTGTTGTAGGGACTTTAACAAATTTTATGTTAAATGTAATTCTGGATGATGAACAGTGATCTATAAAGAGAAAGTATTTACCAATAAGCTCCTTTGGATGAGCAACATTGAAAATGAGAGTACTTACATTGAAGATACAGCAAAAACAAAAAAGAGTAAATTATTCAGATCACATGGAGTCATTTTGAGACATAGTGGTGAATTATTGAAGAGGGTACCAGTGTCTGCAATTAAGTGTGTGTAAAAGCTGATGTTACTGATGTGCATCTCAGGGCAACTCCAGCTTGAACAACATGCTCCTGTCTGTCTCCGATCTTTCTTTAAATATAGGTCTATGCTTTGATTCTGGGATTAGCTACCACCCACTACTCTCACCTCCCTGCCGTTGGTTTAACTTTATTTATTTTATAACATTTATAGTTAATGCTCTTGTGACACTGCGAAAGATCTTTGAAAGCTATTGGAGAAAGAAAAATGGATTATGAGGCTTAAGCTTGATGAATTTGCTTCTCTTGTCTCAGCTCTTGCAGAGATTTACGTCACTGACTAAACAATTTGCTCTGGTAGTTTCATAAATTCTACAATCAAATCACCTTCATTGCTACTCAAAAGAATTCCTTAATTCACTGTGATTATTTGATCTAAAGCAAAAAAAAGTTAAACAGATCTATGGCAGTATGCTTAGAAGTGTACTTGCAGTTTTTATTTTTATCTGAGTCAGACCCAGACTTGGGCTGTGCATCATATTTCCACATGAGCATCCCAAATAGAGAAGTCTCCCTGGTCTAAGTTTTGGCCACAAGCAAAAGTGAAGCTGTTGTACAGTGTAGGCAACTTGGGGTGAGGAAGAGGGCTCCCCTTGGGCAGGTAGGACAAGGCAGGGAAGGGAGGGTAGGCCAGGCTGCATGGTGTTTTCTACAATTTTATTCATGTCACATTCACGTCTGAAGATGTCTTGATGATTCACATCTCACAAAACTACTAGGGAAAAAATACATGTGCAGGAGTTGGTCAACATGTTTTTAAAAAATTATCTTAAAATTCTTAGAAGTAGGGTGGAATCACTTGCATGTGATTGATAATGACACAAATATACTGATGATACAATAATAAATCGGTCATGCTAATGGTGATACGAAAAATAAGATGAATGTGTAACAGATGGACCCTTAACCAAACATGCAGCTGTATTGTACAAATTAAAAAGGAGAGAAAGCCCCAAGCCCTAGCTGAGTAAGGAACCCCTCTAGGAAACCCACAAAGGAGCAGAGTGACCCACTGGGCATCCATGCTCATGAGCTTGGAACACTGATCAAGCAATTAACAAAGGAATAGCAAGTGGCTTTTCCAGGCCTGGCTTTTTCCATTATTGCTCAAAGAAAGTTGTAGGTACAAGTAACCTCATAAACATGGTTACATTACTGTTGTATGCAAATTGGCTATGAGCTAACCATTTTATTTCATAGATGTGACAACCTAAGTGAGCCTTCTTTGAGCTCTGCCAGGCAGCCTGGCTGCATGGTGGGGATCTCCCCAGGAGCTTTTGTGCCTCTGATCTCTCTGTCAATTATTCTAGTTAGATTCTAACTCAATTTCCATTTGTGTGTTCTTGTAAATAACCAAGGGAACCTTGAACTGTGTTAATTTATGGTTTACCACATCATATTAAAACTAATTTTGCTTCTGCCTTTGACTCTGGTTCTTTAAGAAATCTAAATTACCCATTTGTGACAAATTAGCATAGTTAGCAGAATCATAAATCAAGATTCACAAAAGGGAGGAATCTAACATTTTCTTTGAAGTAACCCAAAATTTATTTTATGATTGGAACCAAAATACCATACATTTATTTTCAGATATCTAATGCTTTCCAAAATTTTAAACTTACTTTCTTCTGAGTGGCCCGGGGAAAAACTAAGAAAGCACTACTCCTAAAGCTAAAAAATTCATCTCATACTGGAAAATCCCTTTAAACTCTACTTTCAATTTAGCAGTAATATTTGAAAGATGGGTTCTCATAACCTCTGTTGCATCAAGTTATATGGCACATTTTTGGTSTATATTTGAAGACACTGAGTCACTTAGCCAATATGAAGCTTCTGCTTTATTACAACTTGGTAAGTCAGTTATTTTTAGAAGCATATGGTAATGTAAGCATATTTCTATCTAGGAGTAAACTGAGTTTTAATCCCAGATGATTTCCAAAATCTTTCAAATCTTTCCCATTTGAAGACCATTTGAAAGTCTTGCACAATATATCTCTTGAAAGTAACCTTTCAGATGCAACTGTGGGCAGAAAGAGAGGCTCTTTACCTTGACAATGGGAAGTAGACATATCTGCCTTCCAAGATACGGACAAAGAAATTAAAAAGCATTAACATTCTTATCTAAATAATAGCTATTTTTTCTTTCACATTTTGAAGACACATGTTCCTTCATACTGCAGGAGATACTGGGTAAACTAGTGGTGTTAATTCTATGTGATTCAATGCGGTACTGCAAAATCACACATGATCTTCAGATAGTGAAAATGAAAGCTGCTTGGATTGTGTCAAAAGTGATACAGAGAACTAAAATAGATTTTTTTTTTCAGGAAAAGAGTAATACAATACATGGTTAACAAAGATGTTGCTTATTTCCCTTTAATAAAGATCCTTTCATTTTATTTACACTAATTTTTCTTCTCTTCTTCCCTTAGATTAATAGGTGTAAAAGAAAGATATGTTGAATCATTGGAAATGTTAGAGATGGATGTGTAAAAAAACCCCAGCTACCAAAGGCTGTTTAAAAAGAAGTATGATTTCTTACACATAGGAAATAATGCTTAAGGGTAAACAAACAAAAGCCTGACTTTTTAAAAGAGATGATTAAAAAAAAAAAATCAAATGCTTCTTGTAAAAATACTGTTAATTTTTTCATTAAAGTTATTGGAAAAACCAATTTGATAAATCCTTCTAGCTGTCACCAGTACAGTATGTGCACGACTAACAAATTGCTTGATTTGGTTTTATTTTTCCAGTTGTAGAAAAAGTCACAGTAGGAGGTGAGGCCAAACTGGACAACTGAATTCAATACCTCCATAATAAAGATCAAATTTGGATCTGAATGAAAACACCAGTCAAAAATTGCCTAGAAATAACCTTGGCACGTATTCCATTTCTCCTAYGAAAGTCTGTAATGAAGAGTATATACCTGGTGTTATGCATCAATTAAAAAAAAAAACTTAAGTCCTTTGCTTTTGGTTTTTTTGCAGGGGGCTGGGGAGGTTGTTGTTGTCTGGTTTTTGGGTGGGTTTTTTGGGGGGTTTTCTCATTTTGTTGGGTTTTTTGTTTGTTTGTTTTTGTTTCTGAATAGGAAAAGGAACACAACTCCTGTGTTTCTGGAAGAGTTATGTACACTGCTTCATCTATATTTACTTTTGTCATGGCCAATGCATCACAGAATCACAGAATCAGAAAGTGGAAAACATTGGAAGGGACAAAAATGGGACATCTAAGCATATGGCACAGGATTGTGTCCAGACATCTTTTAAACACCTCCAGTGAGGGAGAGTTCACACACTCTCTGGACAATCTGTTCCAGTTCTCATTCACCAGCACAGTAAAGGCATTCTTCCTCATAGTCAGGTGGAACTTCCTGCACATCAGTTTCTGCCCATTACCTCTTGTCCTATTTGGCAGCACCAAATTGACAGCACCAATCAGGTCCATAGGCTTGACTCTCCCRTTCAGATAATCACATGCATTGACGGGGTCCCTTCTCAGTTGTCTTTTGCCCAGGCTAGACAAATCCAGCTCCCTCAGCCTTTCCTCATGAGATGTTCCTATTCCCTCATCATCTTCATAGCCCTCAGCTGGACCTTCTCCAGCACTTTCTTGTCTGTTTTATGCCGATGAGCCCAGAACTGGACACAGCATTCCAGATATGCCTCACCACAGCTGAGTAGAGGTGCAGGATCATCTCCCTCACCTGCTGGCAATGCTCTTCCTAAAGCACCCCAGGATCCCTTGGCCCCAAGGGCGCTGCTGGCTTATAGTCAGCTTCTTGTCCACTGGCACCCCAAAGTCCTTCTCCTTAGAGCTGCTTTTCAGAAGGTCTGTCTCCCCSCTGTCCTGGTGCCTGGGGCTATTCATCTTGAGGTGCAGGACCCTGCGCTTGCTTTGCTGAACTTCATTAAGCCCATCTCTGCCCATATCTCTAGCTTGGTGAAGTCTTTTTCAAGGGCTGCACAGCTCTCTGGGGTATTGGCCACACCTCCCAATTGTGTCACCAGTAGATTTACCAAGAAGGCACTCATTAAACCTTTGTTTCAAAACTTCTGTTGTGCTGCAGGGTGACAATACAGTTTCAATCCTTAACATACTTTTTTTCATAGCCCTGTCTTCTTTGTAAAATAACTGTCAAAATACAGAATTTTGTAATGGTTTTTTTTTCTGAACTCTTTTAGAAATCATTTAATCATTGACTGTATGCCCCTTAGCAGGTGCTTTTTTGATTCTCTTTTTAAAATACATTATCTATATTTTTATTGTGTAGTTTTATTTTTTTAAAAACCTGTTATGCTTCTTCATCATCTGTTTTCTTTTTTTTTTTTTTTGACCACTGCTTTGTGGTATTTTGCAATTCCAGGACTAATGTATTCCCCAAAGAAAATATTTTCTACAGTTCTCTGTGATTTGTCTTGGTATGTGAGATTTCCATTACAGGTTCTAGCAGTTTGAGTACTTGACATTTGGGTTTTTTCCCCTCTCACATCCCTACCCACTCAACAAAACCCTGTTTTTTCTGTCTTCAAAAACAATGTGTTTCATTACCTGGTGAAACTTTTGTTGCTTATGTATACTTACCTAAGTCAAAACTTGGATTCTATTTTAATTATGCCAGAAGTAGTCACTGCTTCAGGACCAGAAATCCCTGGGGTTTACCTGAAGTACAAATTTTAGCTTCAGTTCCTTCTGTTTTTAAAAATCTTTCTCATATACAATAGTCACCTACTTTTTTAATAATAAAGGGTTATTTTTTCAAGTTCTTTTTGAAGCTCTCTGTGTTTGCTTAACAGCATGTAATAATTACTGGTTGACAACAAGTGCTGTGCTTTTATTTTTTTGAGCAATTTAATTTCTTAGGCTGTTTTCTTAGAAAAAGAAAGAGATAATATATTAGCAAGCTGTTGTAAAATGTTATTAAGAATAATTTTTTCTCTCTGTTATCTAAACTGGGTTAGTAATTTTATGTGATCTGTTGAAATTTGGCTGAGAGATTTTGTTTTCATGCCTGTAATTGGAAAAAAAGCTGTCCAAATAATATTAGATTTGGTAACATAAAAAGCAGTCTTTTATGAAAGGTTTCAAGTGCACAGATAATACCTGTGCACATGCGCAGGATCAAATTTTCAGAGTTTTTATAATTTTAAATAATTAGTATATACTAATTCAATAGGAGAATGGTTGCCGTGGTAATCCACCCTTGGATCTGCCCCATTAGAGTCCTTCCAAGAGGCTGTTAGCCTTATATCATGTTATGTCTCCCAGGTCCTGCTGCAAAACAGGATGTCTTTGTTATAAATTCTTTTCCTTGAAAATAAGACCAAACAGAATTTCAAGAGTATGACATAATGTGTGAGAAAAGGTAATTTGTGCTCAAAAGTGTAAGAAAGTGCTAGAAACCATAAAGCTATATATTAATATGAGAGCTACAAATATATGAAAAGACTAAAAATCTTTAGGCATCAGTTTAATTTCACCAGAATTAATTCATATAGGTTCACATATTAAAATTTGTTGTTCAGGATTGTTAAGTGAAAACAGGAATCCTGTATTATCCAATTTTACATTGACTCAAACTAGTTGGTTTTTTTTTCTTTAACAGGAAGCTCAGACAATGTCAAGTCTTTCAAGCATTAAAGTCTTTCATGAAATATGATAATGATGCTGCCCACCTTGCATTAATTTCACCAAGACCTTTAAACCTGACTGTTATATATCTAATGGAAAAGTAAGTATCTTACTCTTCTTATAATTAGTTTCCCATGAAGTAGATGCACATCAGTCAGCATTTTATGAAAATACCATTTTATGCCACTTAGAAATTTAATTGAGAAACTCAGGGAATGGCGCAGTTGCAGTTTTCTCAGGTTTTGAWGGTATTTTTAGGTGGTTTTGGTTTTTTACCTGTTGGCTTTTGAAAAGTCCTTTATCAGAGCATCCCGTTTTCTTTATGTATTCTTTCAGGAAGAAGGAGGGGGAAAAAATGTTCTCAAAATCTAATTGCTGAATGATTAGCTAATCTTTAACTACTAGAGTATAGAAGAATTTTGTTTTGATGGAGACATTTTTTACATAATTCAAATTTTGTGGCTGCTTCTGTTTGGTTTTTTATTAGAAAATAAATAAAATTGGATGAATTAATTACTTATTTCAAATTTGGGACTTTTTTCCTTTTTTTTTTCCCCAGGGTTTTGTTGCTGTTGTTCTGGATTTTTTTTTCTTTTTAAATTACTCTTGTTCCAGAAATTAAACAAAAATAAAAGCAACCACAATAACCTAAATTGAAACTAAGCTTGATTGATAGTTTTTGGCTTAACATATACAATATGTGCCAAATTTAGGTAACCAAAGCTCTCAATTACATATTTTCATTTATAATAATGTGAGAAGTGAGTAATTCTTTAAATGTGACTTCACTAAGTTTTTAAGTTAATAGTAATTCAGTCTTACTTTTTTGACTCAAGACTTTGCCATCTTTTCTACATACTTTGCTGTATTTACTTAGTAATCGTCATTACTAAGAGCATTTGCTCATCACTTTTCTCTACATTTTTATTTAAAATTGCTCTGCATGCCAAACCACAAGCTTTTCTTAATACCAAACTGTGGCCTCTCATGGCCTGGCCCAGGTGGACAGATCCTTAGACTGCCTGGGAGATCAGGGAGAGGTCTCCAAACTTGGCAATCAAAAATGAGGGACGGGCACAGGTTGGCGACCCAGAAGTAAAGAGGATTTATTAATATGAAAACAACAAACAGGTTGAAGGCAATCACAGTACAAAGGGGTGCACCAAAAGAGCAAAGAATAACGGTAAATACAACTTATATAAGGTAGGATAGAGGTGGAGTTTGAGGGTGGAGGTCCAATAGGAAAGAAGGATTAGGAATATGCAAAATATTGCAGTACTTTTAAATCAATAATATTACAGAGAATAAAGAACTTTCTGTAGGTGATGAACATGTATGCACAGGGGATGCTGGGAGTTAACCAGTTTCCTCACCATAAATGAAGTGGGTTTTCCCACATCCTTCTGCTTAAGTCTTGACAGTTTTATTTCACCCCAACACCAAATTAATAATTACAATTGGTTTTAATTGCACGTCATCTTGAAGTGAGAGATACAGGACAGAAAGATTCTTGGCATTATTTTAGTTCATATTACATTACACTTGAAACCAGTAATAGCTGACTTCAAAATAATCTAAATTGATCACTATCAGTATTCCTAATACCAGATATTTGCATTTTACGGTCATTGTGTCGTGACAATCCGCAAACTGCCCTGCTAAAATCAGAGGATTATAATAAGTGTATGAATCTTTGGCTTCCTATATTAAATAATACACTTCCAAATATTTCAAACCTTTCTCATGGTCATTCACACCAATGACAAAAGTCTCCTAAATGCCTTGATCCATTTCTTAAATGGAGATGCTCTCATTATCTATCCCATAGAATTCATATCCTGTGGATACAATCCACTGCCTCTGTTTAAAACAGCTCCATCATTAAAATCAGATGGTCTTTTATTTATTCTTTCTATTTCCTGTAGGAACTGGGAATGTAATCAATGTGGGCATGGTACTTTTGTCAACTTTTCATGGTTCTCATTTTCTGATGATCTGCTCTCGTGTTATTATCAGGCCTCCATATTATCTTGACAGGAGCATCTTTAACTAGTATCTCATTTAAATGTCAAGAAGCTTCTTAGGTGAACCATATGATGCTCTGAATGAAGGAAAGATGGCAGAAGTCTGCAGTGATTTCTACTTTTCATTGCAAAATATTGTTTAGAAAGCAGGAGCTCAGTAGGAATAGACCAGTCATGGTCAACATCAAAAAGATTTCATTGTGATCCCTTTTCTAATATCTCCCTGATTTGTTTGGGGTTTTAGGTTTATTTTTGGTTTCAGGAACTTGAGAACTTTTTAAAAACTTTCCAGCATTTGTTCTCAAGAGAAGTGTATACTAATCACGTGCATAAAAAGGTCAATTTAGTATTAATGATGAGGTAAAACCAGATAAGAGAGATAGAGATAACAAATTTGAAATTTGGTGTTCTAATGAAGTGAAACTAGCAATAGATACTTCTCTTTATTAAATATATTCTCTTTTTCATATCACCTTTATTAAAAATATTATCTAATTGTAAATATGTATTATATAATATATATTTACTAGAAACATTAATTTTTTGTTAAAATTATTGTTTTGTTATAAATATATATTTTATATATTTATTATAAATATTTATTTATTTAAAATATTTCTCTTTATTAAAAATATTCTTCTTTTCATACCAACTGCCCTCAGATGTCACTGAAGCCATGGCTTCTTTTGTTCTGCTGTGTCAATGTGGCATTGGAATCATCTAAGTAGGCTGCATTTCCAAAATCTACACTGGGAAATGTCTAATAAGTAAGATCTCATTAGACTTTTAAACTCAGTTTCTGACTGATCTGTAAATTTCATAATATAAAAAGTAGAAAATTTACAAACTAGTAGAAACACTATTCCCTGAAAACAAACTAAAATTAAAAAAAAAATCACCCACACCAAAATGCAAACCCACAAAGAAGTGGAAGAACTCCTATGGTGCTGAAATATCTTTATTTTAATTTCCCATCATCGATATGCAGCATTATTAATTGAAAAAATGGACAGAAATTTAATTTTGTAAAGAAATTTAAAATATGCCTTAGAGGTAAATATGACTGAGAAATCATGGAATTTTCAGAATAGTACAAAGTTTATGAAGTATAATGCAGTTGGCGAAAAACAGAAAAGAAAGATTCAAGAAACCATTAACAGCCAGTTCTATGAGTGCAAATTAAAAAGATAAAAAATACTCTCACTGACGGCAGAATTAGACCTTTCATTAACCCGTTGTGTGAGCCAATTTATACCTAATTAGATGACTTGTTTCTGTGGTTTCTGTGGTCTGAATGTGACTGTTTATTCATTTAATTGTGCATTAGAAAAAGTCTCTCCTCTCTCAGGTCATGATTGAACTTGACATTGACAATACAATAAATTTCTGGGTTCTTACAGCTGCTCCTCAGGTACGAGTTAAGAATTTACCAAATATGGAAAAGAATTGTTAGCACTCTTTGCCTCAATTTGTTTTTTCAAGTGCTCCTAATTTTTAATAATTGCTTTTATGTACTGTGAAGAATAGTAACTATTTTGYATTGTGTTTTTGTTCAAATCTTACCTGTTGTTATAGAAACAGCATCCCTAATAAACTTCCTGTTGTATATCTGCTCTACAAAACATTATATTAAATGTTCAGCAGCAAAGATAGAAGGAAAATATAAATTCAAGTAATACTTGGTTTAACTATTGCTATTTTTCATTTTAAGATGTTTTAAGTAGAGTATATGCATAGTAATTCTTCAGTTTTCTGAAATTGTTTTGTAACATTTGCACAGTAATGGATTTTATATTTCATTAAATTGAAGTTTTAAAAAATGCTGTCACTATTTTTACATGGTTTCATGTTGTCCTGATTGTTTCAAATTGTATCAACAGGATGCATGACCAGTAAACATGCCAGTGGCTCAGTAAAAATGCCTTAATTATGCTGAAGAAGGTTTCTTGTTAGACGACAAGATGACACTACTATTTATTTGTGTCAATTACTAAAACTAGAGAATTTGATTTTTGTGGGTTTTTCTTGTTGTGGCGGTGKTTTTTTTGGTTTAGGTTTGGTTTGTTTGTTTTTTATTTTGTATAAAAGTTAAGGAATCGAGTACTCTACTTTTTGGTTTTTAATAAAAAAGAAAAATGGCCACTGCTCTCTGGGTACCATTGACAGCTCTTCTAAATGTCTAGGTCCCCTTCTGGAAGAGTTTTCACTCTGAGCATGCAAGTGAAACACGAGTAAGGGAATAATTACACTGCACAAGCAACAGTAGAGAAAGGCAGTTTGAAAGATTTTCTGTGTATGTGTTTGGGGTAAGAATCAGTTTGCAATGAGAACCTAAATGGAATCAACAAGGAAACAATACATAAATAAAATTAAATGAGAAKGAAAACAAGAGAAGAAGCAAGTCACAGATCAGGGAACAAACCAAAGTGGAAACTGCTTAGAAAAAGTCATTTTCGCCAACTACTTGTTACCTATGAACCCARGACAGTGCTCCAGAGAGGATCTGAGGGCAAGGGTCTTAAAAGAAAAAGTTTTGAAAAATTGAAAAGATGGACAGGAAACACTTAAAAACCTCTGAAGATTATTAATCCCCACAGTCCATTATTTCTGCATTTCTGCAGGGGTGGGGGAGGAGGGAAAGGACAGGGTTTGAACAAACTGCAATAAATATGTGATTAAAAAAAGGTGTGACCAAGTGTTAGGGGTTTTCTGAATACCCACTCTCCATACTTCTGTTCTCTGCTCCTGTCAGAAGATTGCAGTTACCAGATATGTTCTGAACTTCTTTCTCTATCTGTGACCCTCATGCATATACTTGTCTGAGTTCAGAATTTATCAGCTGTGGGCCAAGGACCGACTTCCATTGCATCCAGCCATTTGCTATGTAGTTTCATTTACTGACTCAGTAATCCTAATTCAGATTATTTGGGGTTTTTTTATCACCCTTGCAAATGAATGTCAAGAGATGGTACAGAAACAAAGTGAGCCCTATAAGGAAGAGGTAGGTCATATTAATATTCTTTTTTCTATGATGATAGAATTTTAGCCAGAGGCTCTCAGGAGCCTTGAATAGTCTTATTTTCTACATCAAGATGGCATGTGTTTTGTGCCAGTTGGCAAATGAACAGAGAAACCTTTACTATGAATTTCATTACTAAAATATGTTTCCCTCACTTACTAATTAAAATTATACAGCCTGAAAGTTCAATTAATTAATTGATTAATTACTGTAAGGTATAATTTTGGTTCAAAAGCCATACATATTTTGTGGGTTTTCAATATATACACAGAAATACACATATTTTCTATTGCTTCATTTTGCCACCTTGAAAATACCAGTATCAAATAATAAAAACAACAAATTCTGTTCAGATTTGAACTAAAGGACACTGAATCAAGCAGAATCACTCCCTTTGTATAGAACTAATTGCATTAGGTCCTAAATAGAATTATATTTCATTATTAATTTTGTGTTGCTCTTTTTTTCATTTTTCACCAAGAGGTTTGCTGGAAATTTAACAAAATTAGATCTTGGCATTTAAACATTTTAAAATCTGCATTAAAATAAAATAAAATAAAATAAAATAAAATAAAATAAAATAAAATAAAATAAAATAAAATAAAATTTACACAGACAACATATTAGAAAGGGAAATTTAGCAGAAATTACTTAATGATCTTGTATACTTTCATGTCCAAATTTTTTTTGTCAGGAGACAAACATCTGGTGAAATATAAGGAAAACATGCAGTATAACTTGTCATAGTGCTACTGAATTCCCACAGGAATGATTATAGAATCAGAGAATTATAGAATATGCTGAGTTGGAAGGCATCCATTAATAGAATTGAGTCCAGCTCCTGGCCCAGAAAGGGACACCCCAAGGATCACACCATGGGCCTGAGAGTATTGTCCAAACACTTCTTGAACTCTGTCAGGCTGGTACAGTGAGCACTTCCCTGGGGAGCCTGTTCCAGTGCCACCCTCTGGGTGAATGACTTTTTCCTGATATCCAACCTAAACCTCCCTTGTCTCAACTTCACACCATTTAACTTGAGTCCTGTCATTGGGCATCATAGAGAAGAGATCAGTGTCTTCCTCCTTTGAACACTCTCTGAGAGCTTTATATCTTCCTTATATTGCAGTGCCCAAAACTGCCCCCAGCACTTGAGGTGAGGCCACTCGTTGAAGAGCAGAGGGGGACAATGGCCTCCCTTGCCTGCCTGGCCATGCTGTGCCTGATGCCCCCCAGGACACAGTTGACCCTCCAGGCTACCAGAGCACTGCTGATTCATCTTTCTGTTGACCAGGAGTCGCAGGTCCTTTTCCATGGAACTGCTTTCCAGCATCTCACTCCCTAGTCCATATGGACATCCAAAGTTGCCTGTTTCCAGGCGCACAAAGAGGAATTTTCCCTTATTAAACTCTATAAGGTTGGTGATTACCCACCTCTCTAATTTGTTGAGATCTCTCTGCAGTGCCTCTCTATCCTCAAACTAGTCAACAGGTCCTCCCAATTTAGTCTCATTGTCACACTTAGTGTTCCTTTGAGTCCTGTGTCCTGGTCATTAACAAAGATGAAGAAAACTGGGCTGGGGATGGAGCTCTGTGTAACCCTACAAGTGAATGGTAACCAGTGTTATGTCACCCCATTCACTGCAGCTCTTTTTGCCCAACCCTTGAGCCAGTTACTCATTGCATGATGTGTTTATGCAGCTATGTGCTGGGTGTTTTGTCCAGAAGGATCCTGGGAAAGACAGTACCAAAAGCTTTGCTGAAGTCCACAGAGATTACATCAGCTGTCTTCCCTTGATCAACTAGTGAAGTAACCTTGGCTGTAGAGGATAATCAGGATCAACCAGAAGGACTTTCCCCTCATAAAGCTGTGCTGGCTGGGACCGATGACCTCCAGGTGTTCTTTAATATCTCCAGAATAATCTTTTCCATTATTTTACCAGGAACTGAAGTGAGACTGACAGGCCTGTATTTTCCAGGGTCCTCTTTCTTGCCATTCTTGAAAAATTAGATTACATTTGTCAGCTTCCCAGGCAGCTGGGACCTCTCTGGATTCCCAAGACTGCTCAAAAATAATTAAAAGCTTTTGTGGTGACACCAGCCAGCCCATTGAAGATTCTTGAATGAATCCCATCAGGTCCCATGGATTTGTAGGGACCCAGTTGGAACAATAGAACCCACATGAGTTCAAGGTCCACTGGGAGTTGATCATTTTCAGAATCATGTTCCTTCAGCTAAGGGCACTGGGACTGTCTTGGTCCATCATCTGTGTTGAAGTCAGAATCAAAGAAAGCACTAAACAGCTCTGCCTTGTTCATGTCCCTGTTTGTAAGGTGACCATCCTCATCTTGTAATGTTATTCTGATGTTATTTCTACACTGACTTTTGATATCAATTTATTTTTAAAAACTCTTTATTTCCCCCACAGTTCTGATGAGCTTGAACTCCAGTTGAGCTTTGGCCACAGGAATTTTCTCCCTGAAGTGACCAGCAACATCTCTGTATTCTTCCCCTGCCACCTAACCTTGCTTCCACTGGGCACATACCTTCATTTCCACCTTATTTTCAAAAGATTCCTGTTCAGCCTACCCAGCCTTCTACCTCACCTGTTTCACTTCTGACATTTGGGAATGTCTGCTCCTACATCCTTAGAAGGTGGTGTTTGAAAAGTATCCAGAACAGATGGATCCCAGAACCTGCAAAAATATTTTCCCAAGAGACATTAGTTATTAATTCCTTGAGGAATCTGAATCTGCTCTCCTCATGTTCAGAGTTGAGGTTTTTCTGGCATTTTTTCTCCTGTCAACAAAAATTTTAAACTCAATTGCTTTGTGATTCCCGTGTCCGAGAAGAATGCCAGTCTCCATTTTGCTCATGAGATCCACTCTATTGACTAACATCAAATCAGGGAGGACATCTTCTTAAGTTGACTCTTGTTCCATTAAGTTGCCATCCAGATTTTTTAATGGTCAGGGTTCTACCAACTGTCTGATGGTCCCAGTTTATTTCAGGCAAATTGAAATCCCCCATAAAGACAAAGGCAGTTGACTTGGAAGCATCCTTTAGTTCCTCAAAGAATAATGCATTGACATCATCGTCCTGGCCAGACGGTCTGTAGGTGACTCACAGTGACATCTACATCATTTGTTTGCCCCTTGATTCTTACCCAGACAAACCGGTTTCAACTGTTCCATTGACAGCTGAGAGCTCCATACATTCTATCCCTTTCACCTACACCAGTGATTTCAAATCTTGGGGACCGGGCCAAAGCTTTGAGCTCATCTTGCTTGTTCCTCATTAGGCAAGCATTAGTGCGGAAACATTTTAGTTGTGGTTCATTGTAGCCAACACTTCATGAAGAAGATTGAGAGATCCAATAAGTGCTTGTTTCAAGTTTCAACACAGTATCCCACTGTTCATTCCGGGCAAGTCTAGTATTTTTCCTTCCCCCCTTCCAAACTACTCTACAGCTCCATCAAAAACCCCCACTATCTCCAAGAAATGGTGCTAGAAATCGTTTTACCCTCTGAAAAAGGTGCGTCTCATCAGATGTCAATGTCAGTAGAGCAGGTGTTGAACAGAACATCCCACAATCAAAGAGCCTGAATTTTTTCTGATTACACCAGCCTTCAGCTCTGATCTATAACACAATTCATGGATTAAAAGGCTTCTTAAAAATGTAAGAAAATATAATGCTGAAAAACACATTGTGTCCATTTCTGAATTGCGTTTACTGAAGAGCTACATGCTTTTCCTGGGAATAAGACTGCAGTTAATTTCACTTTCATTCTTGTTACTCAATTGTAACAAAGTAAAATTAAAACAGATGTAAATCTTTTTTATAAGCAAAGCAGGGAATCCAGAGGGTTGGATGGAATGACCTTGAGATCACTCATAAAGCATTAACATAGCTACGTTTACATCTTAGATCAAGATGGGTAATTTCACATTTAAAGTTATAAATCCTTTTTTTTTAATGAAGACACAGCAAATACTATATTGTGCAGTTCTGCATCTCATACTACATTGTTTTGACACTGACAGTATTACTCTTATAAATTGCTTCTGAGGCTTACACAACATTAGATGTTTGAAACCCTTCAACAAAGAAATATGACTAAAAAAAAAAAAGTGTAATGAAGGGGAAATGGGATATGATATGTATACCAGCTGTTTATTATATTTGAATTTTGAAGACCACACAATTAATTTTAAAATTACACCTAAAGGAAATAGCTCATCCCTTTTCTATCTTTATTCTGACAGAACTAGACAGGACAATCTCAGACATAAGTACAGACTGGGAGAACTCACTTGAGTTCTCTCTCTCTCCCATTCTTTCCCTTTCTTCTTTTCCCTTTCTTCTTTATCTTTTTTCTTTTCCTCTTTTCCTTCTCTTTTATTCTTTTTCTCTTTTCTTATTTTCTTCTTCTCCTTTTCTCCTTTTCTTTTTTTCTTCTTTTTCTTCTTCTCCTTTTCTCCTTTTCCTTTTCCTATTCTCTTATTTTTATTTCTATTTCTATTTCTTTCCTGTAAGGCTTTCATGTAACTGTGATTCAGTTGCATTATGGAAATGACTAAATGTTCTGAGTAGGACATTTGTGTTACACAGGAAATTCACTCTTTTTTTCCTTTCTTTTTAATGTTTTATGTTGGGCTTTTTTCAGTTTTAAACCAAAGAATCTATGGTCTAACAGGAAATAGACCTCTGTTAATATTATTTTTTGTTTCTCAAGTACTTTGAACTATTTGGACCCCTCCCATTCCTAAGGATTTTCGAACTTTGGTGAGTGGTTTCTTTGTACTTGGACCCTATTTTATTCTGCAACATTAGTGTTTCTGTAGTACCACTTACAGGTTCATTTTGGATACTAGCACTGCGCTATAAATGAAGACATATTAGAGATGCAAGCAACATGAGTGAGAAAAATATATGGTTGATCAAAATAGGTATCTTGTCAAATTTACCAGACTTGCTGTTAGAGAAATATTGCAGTGGTGTGTGTGACTGCAGATTGCATTCAGCCACTGTGGTTCAGTCAGTGTCTATGCACCACACATCCTCCAGAAGAGACACAAAATTATCTGTGCTCTCTTTCTTTCTAGTAGTAGTGTCATCTCTATCATTTTAAATGGTTCTTTACCGAGTTTGAGTACCTGAAATTTTCAGAAATAGAGTAAAAAAATTACACCAACACTTCTGCTATGCAGCCTTGCTCTGTCACTATCTTTATTTGCATAAGCAATTCATTAATTTTTATGATGATTAACAGACCTAGTCAGGATTCACTCTCTGATTTAATTTGGAGAGGTCAGCTTGTTGAAAGTAATCATTAGGTGGGAATTTGTCACCTGAGCAATTTTTTTAATTCAAGGAAATTGAAGGCCTTTAAGTATTATCAGAATGAAATRGCTCAGTTAAAATAAATGAATAAATAAATAAATTACTAGGTATTTATTTTCATTTTTGCCCAAGTGAAGTTAGTTTAAAATCAAACATTTAAAATACATTGTTAATTTTCATGACTAGAATTATTGTTTTCAGCATGAAACTGAGTGCCAATGCCAAAATGAAAAATAGGACAGAAAAAACCTCCTTTTTTTGCATGTTTGGGCCTTTAACAGTTGATTATTTTTGATCTTCACACATTCAGGCAGAACCAAAAGAAAAAAACATTAAACATGGGTAATCCTACCAGCTATTTAATAGTTGCCTACATTTTTTGCCTACAAATGTTGATTCTGTTTTCCAAAGTGTAAAAATACATTTCCATTTGGTTGTTATCATAAGCAGTGAGGCAAAATTATATAGAAACTATGTGTTCTCTATTAACCTATAGCATGGCTAATCTTACAGAGTGAATCTTAATATTTCATAAGCTGTGTATTGTTTTTGTCACAYTGTACTACCAGCATAAAAAGATATTACTAATTGTACCCCAAGAAACCTCACAAAGTCTCTCCACTGTTATGTTTCAGCTCACACTTTTTTTTGCTCTATTTTTATGGCTTCTTGCCTTGCATCTCAGCCCCAGTTMTTTTCATAAATAGGGTTATGCAGCCTGGTGGTGTGACCTTCTTAAGTTTAGGGAATATCTCAGGGGCTCTGCACAGTGAGCTAAAAGAGTGATGCAACTGTAGCCAAGGTTCTGACTTTGAAACTGGAAGCCCAACTATTAACTAGACTTCTAATAACATGGCATTGTGATTGCTGAATTTTCAGCAACCTGTATATTATGCAAACAGCCTTCTGTCAGCGGAAACAAGAGGTCTCAGTGAGCAAGAATACCTAAACAGAATTAACAATTCAAGGTCTTTTAGAGACAATGTTACCCTCAGCAGCACAGCATTGAGAAATAACAAATGAAACTTTCAAAATATTGCAGAAGTGGGTCTCAGAGGACAGCCCACGTCAAACAGAAAAAAGAAGATTTCTAGCTGACAGAAAAGTGACAAATTAGTTGCCCTCAATCATGACAGATAACAAGAAAAAAGCTGGTCATCTGTTTCTTACAGTAGGAAACTCTTGTTTCCTTTCTAGAAAGCTGAGAGATTTGAAGAAAAAAACACAACCTCTACATGAAAAAACATATTAAAAGTGCTACTTAATACATAGAATTTATTACCTACCCTTCATAAGTACAGTGGAAATATTCCAAAAAGCTTCTGAAAGACATGTGTGCATTGTGACAAGGGCACAGACTATTACACAAGGGAGGAGGATAGTTATTAATTTAATGACTTCAAACAGAAATGTCACACAGATCTCATGCTCCTTGGACCAACCACATTTTTTACTTCAGGGTGAAGTACTTAAGGCACACAGAACAGAACAGACCAGAATATTGAAAGCACTCCGAATTTCTGTCAAGGCTTTTGCCACTTCTTTCCCCCAGAAATTGCCAATGTTAAACTAGTTAATGAACATAAGTAAGGAAAGTGTACTTGATGTTCCTGTTACAACATTTTCAACTTCTGCAACAAGCCACTGGTAATGTTTAGAAATTTGTAATATGCATCACTACTGCCTCTGTGAGTAATTGGAAGGTTATTGATAATGTAATGAAGATCATGAAAATTATTAGTATTTTTGTATATGCTGTAGACAGTTGGCATAAAATTTTAGGTAATGAGAAATTTCTGAATTTACAAAAACCCATCTATTCTTTATACTTTCAGAATTTATACCAGCAAGACTGTTGATGATGTGTAGTACATAGCACAGTGTGAGAAGCTGTTGATTTTCTCCAGGATAGGTAAGGAATCTTTCTATCAAGTTGTGACAGGCTTACTTCCATGTTCAAACGTAAAGTCCCAGGCTATAGGAGGCGATAACTGGCCTAGGAACTTTGTGCGCCCAGATGCTTCCACACACCCTGACAACGAAAGAACACCTACTTCAGGGTAATTTTCAGTATTTCTTCACCCAAAAGTTTGCCTTCTCTTACACCACGACAACAGCAGATTCCACAGAATCCATTATATGCTAACAGTGTCAATTATTTATTACATAATTATATAATAGTCAATAAAATTACACTCTAAACAACTCACATAAAAGTGCAGGGCCACTTGGGAAGAGGGAGATACATTCCTTTGTGCTCTCCAGAATACATTCTCCCCAGAAAAGCAAGGCCATAAACGTGAGGGCAAACCACAGAGCCATTGTTTATATTAGAATGTTCCCGAGCTCAGCAAAATCAAGAGACAAGCAGTGTGATGCACAAAAAAATCCTGCTGACCAAAATTTGCTATAACTACAGCATGATTAATGCACAGCTGCCATCGCCTTGTGCTCTGTGTTYGTTCTCAAAAAAATGCTGTGGTGAGTTGACCCTGGTGGACAGTAGGTGCCCACCAAGCCACTGCATCACTTTCCTCAGACAGGAGAGAGAAAAAATAAGATGAAAAAAAGCTTGCAGTATGATAAATTTAACATTCCTAGTAAGAGTAACATTTAGGTAAAAATCCCATTATTTGAAATTTCAGTATCGTGTTATGAAGTGTCTTTACACTGGTACTATTTTCCATGGCTGCAATTTGCTATTAATGAAGTAGATTGATAAAATAAAGGTGGAAGAACTTCTGAAAAGCAGTTTTTGTGAGCTGAGAGAACTACTTAATAAATAGTCTTCAGTCAGCAAATTGAAGTGGTCTTATGACCTTATGGACATTTCTTTTATGCAAATGGTTCCATTTCTCCATACACATTTTGCAAAATTACTGTTTTCTGGGCAGCTATGCAAAGACTCTCAGATGACACATTGTGTCATCCAAAGGAAGCACTAATTCCAGAAGATTAATTTATCCATGCTTGAGGCTGCCAGGTCTTGTCCCCATATCTATCTGAATTCAATGTGACCTGCAATAGTTAAATTAATCTTATAACATGATAAATCTACTGTATTTAGGAGAATTAGTGTGTATTCACAACACAAATGTAAAATAATCTGAATTAAATTCATCACCAAAAAAAACCTATTTTTAATTTATTTGTTCTAATACAAGCTTCACTCCATATGTTCTATAATGTAAATAAACGCTGGAATAAATAAAAATATTTTTGGAATTGAGYTCAATTTCATGTGTCTCGTCATTTTAAGTAATGATATTAACATTCTTTATAAAGTGAGTGACTGGTTTGTTTTGGGGGGTTTTTTTTGCCTTTTATTCATCTGTGAACTGTTTATAGGTAATTTAGATGAGTAGTTATTATCTTTTTTAAAAGAAAAATCTCATTTAGCAGTACTACACTGAACAAAATGTTATTTGCCTCTACACATAATATTACACTTCATTAATTGACTTACAGTATTTTACTGACCTGATGTAGTTGACTAATAGTCCTTAAGTCAGAAATAACTACTTTTCTTTCAGGCATATCCTCTGATAATTGTGGTTTACAAAAATCATTTGATTCTTGAGACTACTTCTTGTTTATTTTGTTCAACATATCTTTTAGCTAACAAAGACACAAAATGACTAGTGAGGGCTGAATATCTTAAGAATCCTTCAATCATTGAATTAGACCCATCTGCGCCGTCAATAGAACAGTGCAGGATCCATGTTGAGAAGGATGTTTACTACACAAACGTAGATTAGATTAGATTTGGAATTATAGATTAGACTTGGAATACAAAACTGTATTTAATAGGAATTTGTCAAAGCTGACTAAATGGAATTGAGCTCTGTGTGACAGCCAAGAAACATATCTTAAATGTAAATCTATATTCCATTCTGAAATACAAATTTCTCCCCTTGTCCTATTGACTGTGATCAGTAGTATCTTACAAAATAATTATATACCCATGTAAACAGGTCTTCTTTTTCTCAGAATCAAGCTGAAAGGTTTTTATTCATCTCGTGTGTTCAGATACAATTGTTACATTACTCATAATCTCATTTGAATTACATTCTCCTTTAATCTTATGTGAGACAGCAATTCATGGATTAGAAGGCTATTGCAAGCCATTAATTGCTGTCCTTAAAAATCTTTTGAATTATAGATAAGTGACATTTTGAATTCTGCAGTATGAAATTTAAAACACTGATAGATATTTAAATATTAATGATCAATTTGGTCTTTACCAGTCATTTAATGACTGACTAGAGGAGTTTAAGAATCTTAAATGCTAAAGAACTTAGTGATTTAATAACAGTGTCTGATGACTAGAAACCTATTAATGACTTCTTCATGTCATGTCAGCTCAAAGGAAATGTTGCTTTCCTCAAAAACCTCTTGGCACTCAATACTGAAACTGAAAAAGCACAGGTAAAAATGAAGATGGGAAATTTTATCTGGTTTTCTTTTTTCTTCCAGTAAAACATTGCCTCTACCCTACAGCATTTCTTTATGCCCATATATTTGTAATTGTCTTAAGAAATTATTCCATAATCTTTTTCCTTAAGAAACAATTTCACAGGCAAATAATTCTGTGTCAGAAAAAATTTCTTGTTATTTAACTTAAACATTTCATCTGTAATTCTCATTATTCCTTTACATACCCTACGCAATATTATCATTATTCCTTTACATACTCTAGGCAATATTCTAATTGACTCTTCTATCTCTTTGGTGTTTATATCCTTCAAATATTCAAGTAGAAAACAGTAATTTAGCATCAAAATGTTCTCAAGACCATTCATCTGCTTTAAGCAGTACTGTGTAGCTATAACAGTATACTTGGCATTTAAAGGATACAGATCTAAGAAACATTAAAAAAATTTAGTTCCCCAGAGCACACTACAAATAAAATGTTAGCTACTTCAGTGATAGTTATTGTGCAGGTCTTAGTGATACCTCTGTCATTTGGAATATGTCCTAGCAAGAAAGAAAATGTGTAAAACCTGGGATTATACAATACTCATTTTTCAAATGTCTCCCTAATGCCTGGGGTCACTAAGAATTAATAGCAATTCATGTCTAACAAGAGAAATTCATTCATGGTATAGTAAAAATCATGAGAAACCAAAACAGCAAGAAAAATATAATAGTCGTTTTCAAGGTTAATGCAAGAGTTTGAGCTGCTGACTGGTATTAAAAAGTTAAAATTCTAGAAGCTGAATTGATTGCTGAAAAGGATCATGCAGGATCACACACAACCACAAAACCACTGGTTGGAAGGGACCTCTGGAGACCATTTCACCCAACCCCCACTCTTACAGGAAGACCACAGAATATATTACACAGGATTGCATTGAGATAGGTTTTCAATATCTCCAAAGAAGGAAACTCTGCAGCTTCTCTGCGCAGCTTATTCCAATCCTCTGTCCTATTCCAGTCCTTTTACCCTCAGAGTAAACAATTTTTCTTTCATATTTAGACTGCACTTCCTGTTTTTAAGGTTGTGCTCATTACCCTGTTTCTGGACTGCCCCATTCTCAGTCACCTGCCCTTAAGCTCTTGTATGCATAGGTTCCCCCTCAGTCATCTCTTCTCCCATCTAAACAGGCCCAGCTCCCTCAGCCTTTCCTCATTAAGTGAGATGCCCCAGCTGCCTCAGCATCTCCATAGCCCTCAGCTGAACCTGCTCCACTTTCTTGTCTGTTTTGCCCTGATGAGCCCAGAATTGAACACAGCATTCCAGGTGCTACTCCTGAGCCCTCACCCATGTTGAGTAGAAGGCAGGATCACCTCCCATGCTTCCAATGCTCTTCCTAATGCAACCCAAGATACCACTGGTCTTCTTGGCCCCAAGGGAACTGCTGGCTCATGGACAGCTTGTTGTCCACCAGGACCCCCAGGTCCTTCCCTGAAGGGCTGCTTAACAGCAGCTCAGCCCCCAGGCTGTCCTGGTGCCTGGGGTTATCCTTCCTCAGATGCAGGACCCTGCACTTGCCTTTGCTGAACTTCATTAAGTTCCTTTCTACCCCTTTCTCCAGTCTGTCCATATCTCCCTGGCAGGCTGCAGGACACTCTAATGTATCAGCCCCTCCAACCAGCTTTATGTCATTGGCAAACTTAATGATGAATAAAGTCAGAACCAATGACAGAAGAGATATGTTGACTTTCAAAATAAAACACACATATTATACATGTGCATTTCATACAAATCACAGCAAATCTGTGCATCATGAGGAATTAAATTGAGAAAAAGAATACTGTAGAAGTAGATGACCAGATATGTAAAAAAAAAAAGAAAGGAAAAATATATGTGACATTTAAAACATGAGTACACAGACAATAAAGATCTTTTGAAAGCTTATTGGATGCTAAAAAGCTAAAAAATTTGTATAGGCCTGATTAAGAATATAAAATTGATGACCCTAAAACAACCTTAAAAATTAATAACAATAAATCAATTTAAAAATAGAAATTTATAAGAAAAAAATGGAGTTTAGCTTTATTTACAGTGGTCTTGAGGAAATCAGATAACATTTTCCCTGAGTATGCATCAAAAGCTAAACACACAAATATGAGAATAGTGTTCATTATGAAGAGCTCATAAAAAATTGTCTTAGGTTGGAAAATGTAACTGGGGGTGTGTATTCTATCACCACCTCATAGAGGTGGGACAGTTATCTTCTATTAATTGGGCAGCTTTATTTAACTCTTCCACAACCCATTCTCCATCTGGGGAGATACCTTCTGTTAATGGGCCATTGAGTCTCACTGCTTGACTGACAAAATTACATCATCCCCTTGTGGGATGCTCCACCCAGGAGGAGGAGCCAAGCATTCCTACCTGGATATAATCTGAGACTAAGAACACCACAGGCAGGCTTTTCCCATTGCATTCCTAGAGGAGCAGCTTTCTTTTCCACTGGATCTTCAGAGGAAGACCCCTCTACACCACCACTGGACCTTCAGAAGAACCTAAATCCTTCTACAGGATCACTGCTTCAACAGAATCAAACCTGTCACTGCAGGAGGACTGCAGCCATCATTTAATTGGACTGTTACCAACACCCTGACCAACAGGTTGTCAGGTCATATTCTAACTCTGTCAGTGTTTTTTTGTATTATTGCATTTTTTATTTAGTTTTTATTTTATTTCCTAATAAAGAACTGTTATTCCTACTCTCATATCTTTGCCTGAGAGTCCCTTAATTTCAAAATTGTAATGATTTGGAGGGTGAGGATTTACATTTTCCATTTCAAGGGAGTCTCCTGTGTTCCTGAGCAGACACCTGTCTTTCAAACCAAAACAAAAATAATTACAGATTTGGGAGTAAACAATCAACATACTGATGGATTATATGTCAGTATTTGTCCTGGTACATTCATTATACATGTATGAGTGTCCCAGTGAACAGGATATATTCCAAGAAGAAGAAGAAAAACTTGATAAAATAGAGAAGTGTTGGGGAGTATACATTTATGGAAGCTAAAGATCAAATATCTTTCAGAATTATAAAGACGGGTTAGTGCAATTAATTCGGTTTCTACAAGTGTTTCTGATACAAAAAATTCCTGCAATTTTTGCATCTCTGCTAACAGACACTCTAAAGGCATGATAATAACTAATAAATTAGAAATCATTCAGTGCAAATAACTGTTTAGTAGAGGCAGATATATTGTAAAATTTGCTGCCTCCCATTTACTCAGCTAAAACCTAAAAACTTTCACTCCTCAAAAATTTTTTATGTAATTGACAGATTGTTTTGGTTTGTTTGGTTTGTTTTTCTGGTACAGTCCATACATATATGTTGATGACATGGTTTTACACTGGCCAAACACCAGGCACCTATGAGAGCCACTCAYTTGCCCTCTCCTACTACAGCTGGGCAGAGGAAAGAAATATTTGACAAAGGGTTCATCAGGTGAGATAAAGACCAGGAGAAAACACTCCAGGGGCAAAAGCTTAGAAGTACAAAGTGAATTTATTACAAACAAAATCAGAGTAGGAAAATGAGAAGTTAAATAAGTCCTTMAAACACTTTTTATCCCTCAGCCACTACCTCCTTCCCCCCAACAGTGCAGGGAGACAGGGCATGGGGGTTTTGGTCAGTCCATCACCCAAGGTTTTTCTTCCACTCCTCCAGGAGAGGAGTCCTTCCCCTGTGAGGCCGTGGGGTCCCTCCCATGGGAGACAGCTCTCTGTGAAGTTCTCCATTTCGGGTCCACTCTCATGAGCAGCAGCCAAACCCCACCTGCTGCAGCATGAACTCCCACCAGGGGCAGACACTCCTCCCAAAACTGCTGTGCCATGGGTCACTCTTTCCATGGGATGACACTCCTCCAAGGACAGGCTGCTCCAGCCTGGAAGCAAGGGCCCCCTCCCCACTGGGTCTCCCACATGATCACAGCCTCCTCCAGGCATCCATCCGCTCCAGCATGGGCACCTCCCCCATGGGCTGCAGGTGGATCTCTGCATTCCCCGTGAAATCCCACAGGCAGCAGGGGGACAGCTCCCTCCCCCATTCGCATTCCACCCCATTCCCCCTTTCTCCCTTCTCCCTTTCCACCTTCTCTTTTTTTTCCCCATTTTTTCTTTTCCTTTTCTTCGTTTTTCTTTTCCTTTTCTTTCTTCCCTGCTTAAAGAAGCCTCAATTTTAAGACTTCATTTGAAAATAAATCATTTAAATATTGATAAAATGTACTTTTTCCAGAAAGATAATTATGATCATTGCAGTGTGGTATGCAGAACATCAACATATTCTCTTTATCTTAGCATTCAGAATGTTTTTCTGTTGTACATAAGATCTAGTTTTTTCCGCAGCTCAGTTTTAAAGAGAATTTTCTTGTATTTCCCTGGTTTCATCCCAATGTCTTCCTTGTATAAAGGGTGACAGTGCCACTGTCTTTGCTAATAGCTTCAAGTTTTTTCTGCCTTAAAAATATCCCCCAAATTAGGTAACAGTTTTATTCCTGACACATTTGGAGATAATTTAAATTTGAATTAATTGGAAAATAGATAGGAGGTTCCAGTTTCATCACTCAGTGAGGAAAACTACTATGTATTGTTTGATCCAGTGTTCATGTAATTAAGTGGACTTCTATGTCCCTTTTTTTTGCTCATGTCTAAAACTAGAACACAGAAATGTRGCCAAAGAGTCTAAAAGGACTGACTGGACTGCCAGACCCACAGTTCTTTAAATCAAAATAAAGTCCCCTGTGTGCAAAGACAGTGGATCAGGGTATGGGTGTGTATCACATCAGCCAAAAATTGTTACATTTTAGTCTAAAACTACAACAAAGAATTTCATACACTTTCTTAGCTTCCAAAAATAGGTACGAATTTTTTAGGTTTACTTGATTAAATACAAGTTGAAGCATTCAACCATGTATTTCTTCAGGTCTATTTACTCTAGAGAAACACAGCCACTGAAATTTTATGGCAGTGAACCAAAACATGACAAACTGAGGCAATTTCAGTTTTTTTCATCATTGCTCCAGGTCATTGTAACTTAATGAGTAGCAATCCTATTTAAAATATGTTTCAGGCAGCAAGGTGCCTGCTGGGAGAAAGCTGCTACGCATGAACAGATCACTATGTATTGTGTGCATTTGACCATTCAATAATCGATTCACCCTTCTTATGAGAAAATAAATGCTAAAGTCCTGAAATTTAATTTCTATAGAAACATTTACAAGGCTATGGAATTATTAAAAGTTTTTATGGGCTGTTTGTTGCTTTTTGTTTTTAAATCTTTTTGCAGTCCAAGGTATATCTCACAGCAACACCTACTTAGCACTAGATACTTGGCTTTTAGCCTCATCCTAGGCTTGAAGAATGAAGTTTTGATTCAAAGACTGCTGCTATTACTTTGAGTGAGGAAACCTGGGGATCAAGTAAACTTTCTCCAGTTTAAAGAAWTGTAATGGAAACTGATAAAACTACCTTGCCAGAGTTTTTTATTTGTTTTTTTTAATCAACATATTTTCTTTAAGACAGTCCTCTTTGGAGCTGATTCTTAGAAACAATAAATAGGCATTATATTTTTAAAGTTAACATCAGAGACTCAAAAAGTATCACATTCATTTTTAGTCCTTTTTTTTCAATTATTATACAATTGTATGTTGGAAGAGTACTTTTTCGGTGCATTTGGATTCCTTGGCTAAGCCCCAACTCAGCTAATACTGAGATTGGATCTAAGGACAAATTTGCCATCTACAGTCAGTGATTCCTTGTTGCAGGGCTCACCTAGCTCTTTCTGCTAGCCTTTGCAGGAATAAAAGTAAAACTTGCAAGCACATGCAATACAGAAATGGCCTGAAAACCTCTGTGCTCTGTATGTCTTACACAAGTTTCTGACAATGCTTTGCAGTGACCTTCATTAACACAAAAAATATGGACTGTGGTTTTTTTTTAAATTGTGGAGGCCTTTCTGCTACAGGATCAGAAAAATATTGTAGCCAGTATAGAGACAAACTTCGAACGATGTTAACACCACACACTTCAATTTCAAAGCTGTTCACACTTTGAACACCTAATTCCAGTTCTTGTGCTACCATGGGCTTCAGGTCACTGACAAAGACCAGCACTTAATCTATCTGAAATGCCCAGATCCAGCCTTCCACATGTTATTTAAGTTTTAATAAATAAAATAGTTTGTGATTTTTATGCTAGCAYTTCCAAAAAGTGATGATTGAACTACCTCTTTATGTGGCATCATGGAAGTATTTCTAACAGGTTGAATCTTTCATAGCCAAAATCAAAAATATTAAACTGTCAGTTTCAAATGTCCCAGCTTATCTCTCCCACTACCAGTTGCTAATTTTGTTTTTATGGCTATATTGTAGTAGAATAATTCCCTTCCTAAAGGGTTAATATTACAATTTTATCTGAACTGGCTTTTGAAAGGCTCTTTCTGATAGCTTTACTCTCAGTCTGCTTCTCAAGTGTGTATTTTTCTCTCCCTCCTTCAGATGTAAGTGTTGTTGAAAGTCTGTCAGGAAAACAACATAAACCTGCAAGTAGCAGGTATTTCTGCAGAATGATTTCTGCTCTCTCACTTTGAATGTGGAAGAAGCCCTTCACATGCTTATAATTCTGTTCCCAGATAAATGTGTGCCAGACGTTCCTCAATCCTGACAGCCCATTTACTGCGACAAGCAAAGACTTATTTCAGCGACCTGCTACCAATCACTGGAAGACAGAACAGCTTTGAGACTTATTCTATTTTCTCTCCAGAGGATGAACCAAGATTTCATTGTTTTTTTGACTGAAAGCAAATGTGGAATAAAGTCTATCACAAAGAAAGGTTTGGGCTTTTATGTTAGCATCACATCCTTTTAGAGTTTCCTGCTAYCTTGTGGCAAAACATTTATAGTATCCAAGAACATATCCAATCACCTGTTAGAAATTCCTCTCCATCAGGTCAGGTTTTCACCCCTGCTACTTCCCAGAATATGGCACCCGGGACTGTGAGGAGGAAGTGACATCAGAGCTTGTATGCAAAAGTAGAAACACTTTGCTAAGTTCAGCGAAGAAAACCCCTGAGACAACGAGCCACCACAGAATTGAAAAAATTAACTGATGTCTAAGGGTAAGCAACTGAAACCAGGGTCTTCTGGGACCTTTCTTTAGCCTCTCACCCTGGCCTAAGAGATGCCGGCTAGAGGCAGGACCTCAGAGGTTGAACTGGGATGCTGGAATCCTGCCGCTTCCATGAGGACAGAATCCCTGGCTCTGCCTCTGTGCCAAGCAGACAAAGCTGTACACCTCCTCCTCCTCCTCCATGCCACTCTGGGAAGCAGTGGTGGCATGCGCATGACCTGTCGGGCCCCCACCCAAGCTGGTCACTCTTAATAAAGGCATTAAAAAGGAGAAAGATCTCCTGCTGGTTTTTTTTTAATTTCACGCAGGCTCTCTTGGTGTCAGATTGTCCTTCAAGGCTCTGGACACAGTCCAAACTAAAGATACAGTTTTTATCAGTTTTTAGAGCACTAGTTCCTGTTTTATCTGTCCTAAATAATAGGCAAGATCCTGTTGCTGCACAGCAAAGGATTATCTGTTTTTAACACACTTGATTACACATCAAACCATAGTCACATAAGCTTAGTTATAAGTTCCCTATACCGGTATAGGGTGTGCCTGCCACTGCCATCCCAGCCACCGCTCCGAGGTTCCTGCTGCGGCCCATTTCGCCGTCCAGCCCGGCCGCCATTGCCCCATGCGGCAGCCATGGCTGGGCTCGTGGCACAGCGCCCCCTGGAGCCGTGGGGGAATCATCGCACCCGCCCTGCCCGGCCGGGAGCCACCAGCGCCCCYGCCGGCTGTGACCGTAAGCGGGACATTGCTTAAAGAGCGGGAAGAGAAACYTTATTGGGCTTTCTGGTTTTTTGTTTGTTGCTGCCATTGTTGTTGTTTGTTTGCCTTGCTATACACATGCATACTAGTAAAGAACTTTAATTCCTTTTCCAATATCTTTCCCATATCTTTGCCTCTTCATTTCAAAGTTGTGATAATTTGGGGGGAAGGTGTCATATTTTCCATTCCAAGGGAGGTTCCTGCCATCCTTGGCAGACACCTGTCTTTCAAACTAAGACATCTTGAAAGTTATACTCAGCTTAATTATACTCTGAATGTAGCTCTTTGTCACTAGGACACTGTTTACCCATTATAGCCCTCATTTTCATTATTAATCACGATTGACCAAAACAGTAATACAAATGCAATGTATGTTCTACCCTCCCTCTTTATGATTAATTCTACTAGTGGTACAATTTGCATGAATGAATGTCAGTGTGTGTTTTCTGCCCTGAACATTTCCTGCTGGTTTCAATTCAGTCTTGCTGACATTTATTACAAATAATAGCTAAATATTCTTGATTTAATGGCTGTGGTGGCTCCACATCTGAAGGTGATGTCTGTAATAAAAGCAGACAAGACTAGCTTTTAAAAAATACTAATCAGATTTTGTTAGCACATATAATGGAGAGGCTGCACAGACATAGCAACAAAATGGAATGACAGCCTTTAAAATGCAGCTGCTGAAAGTCAAGGGTTCAAGAACATATCACCTGCATTACTTTTTGTCCCTTTCCATTTTTTTTACCACCTCTCTGGAGCACCTGTGGCAACAATAAGATCATAGTCAAAAGGGTCAAAGTTTCCTTTTTGACTCTCATTTCACAAATAACAATGAATACCATAAATCATAGTGTTGTCACACCTACTGTTATTGTTAATCCTTCTACCAGAAAAGCAAGAGAAATTGGAGGCACTTGTCACAATTGAGCCAGAGCTACATCTGCAGAGTCAGATTTATCTTAGGTTAATGTGAATCATACTAAAAACCTCAATTCTCCCTACCATGTCCCCCAAATGCAAGAATGTTCCCGAATTTAGGGGGAAAAAATATGAAGTATAGAGCAGACAAGAAAATAGCTGAACTATTTTTGGAGGATGTGCACATATATCTCATATAGAAAGACTGGAGAAAACAAAAAGGATACTATACAGGTTTACCATTGAGGACACAAAGAATTTTGCCCTTGACCTGGGAATGAGTAGCTGCTATGTGACCAGGATCACAAAAGTTAACAGGGTCACTAGGTTTTAATCAGGTAATGCTACTGTCTTCTCCAGAATATTCTAGAAAGGATCCTAAAGCATGCAAATTAAAATCAGTAAGGATACTGCCTGTAAGGCTCTGATGGGGGGGGAGGGGGAAATAAATCATACTAATCATGTTGGTTTTGTTTAGAGGTGCCTCACAGCCCTAAATCTTTGCTTTCACTTAGTATTATCACCATGCAAATGGTTTAAGAAGAAATCTTCTTCATCAGCTTCTCAAGGACTGGGGGTGCAGGACTGGCCTGTAGTTTCTCCAGACTCATCCTCTCCAAGGATGTATCCCATGGGATTCTTCCGGGCATATCTCTGAAGAGGCTAAAATCTGCCCTCAAGAAACACAGAACTGCTGTTTGGCTTTGTGCCCTCCTTCCTCTTTTAAGATCAGGAATCCACAATCTTATGGTCACTGTAGCCAAGGCTGCCCACTTTCACATCCATGACCAGTTCTTCCTCACTCATAAGTAGCAGGACCAGCACAGCACCCTGCCTTCTTGGCTCCATCATCTACACACTCTAGAAAATCTCTGAACCCTTTTGTTTTTTCCCTCCAAAAGATATCAGGGTGGTTGAAATCTCCCATCATCACCGGGGCCTGTAAATGTGATGTTTCTTCCAGTCATCTGAACAAGACCTCAGCTATACTTCTTCTTGCTCAGGGAATCTGTAGCAGCAACAGCAGACACAACAACAGCGACCATGCTGGTTCACCTGTTGACCATCATCCATCCACAAGTTCCCATCTGGCTCCTCACCAATTACTGGACCCAGCTCCGTGCATTCCAGCTGCTCTCTTACATAAAGGGCAAATAATTCTCCTCACTTTCCCCTTCTCATTCCGAAGGAGCCTGTATCATTCCTGAACCAACAACCCTCCTTGTTCCTTATTCTAGATCCATATCAATGAGAGTCCTTAACCTTTTAATGAGACTACTCTCTCCTACTAATTCCAATATTTTCTTTACAGAAAGGTCCATACTCAGGTCATGTTTTGGGTATCAGTAACAAAATATTTACCACCCTTTATGAGTAACAAATAGGACTTATAAGAAAGTGTATCTTTACAACAAATTCCCAAAAACCCAAACAGCTGTGTTTAAAAGGTCCTTTATTCCTTTTTTATAATGAGGACATTTGAGAATCTATAAGCATTTATTTCTATAAACATAAATAACATTAATCTATGCATATTTAGAATATTTTTACATACACACATATAACTAATGTGTCTAGGCATCAGACATGTACATCTAGGTCTTTCTCATCTATTGTTCATGTGAAAATAGTGTCCTATATCCTGTTTTTCTCTTCCCTAACCAACATGTGAATTCACAGGAATACTTTTTTCTTAATTCATTTATCAGGAAAGATTTGTCCACCAATAATTCCTCATGCAGATAAGAACTTCTAGGARCAGGGGTTGTTTTATCTATATTTATCTCCTGTGTAATGCAACCGTGGTTTGTCTTTTCTGACAGGCACCAAATAAGGAATGTCCACATCAGAAATTTTAATTACTTGAATTTTTTTTTATTGATTGCATACAGCAAAGCAGCTTTTGTGCTAACCTTTCAAAATGTCGATTTAAGTTAGGACTACAGTGCTCTTTTTGAGTTCTATTCCAACAGACGATACCAATTGCATTATATTACTGTTATAAAAAGTGTGTTTTGATTGTATACCAAAAATGTGCTTAGGAATTGCCATTATTTATGAGAAGCACTGCTTGACTGCTTATAGACAGTCTAGGCCGATCAGGATATAGGCTTAGACATTTTGTTGGTGCAATGCATGTTGTATTTATTCAGATTTTTATGCTAGCCCCTCTCATTCAGACTCTGTATGGACCTCACATATCTTTGTAGCAGAGGCCTGAATGAAAGACAGTGGCTGCATATAAAAATGTGTATGCTGAATGGCATTTAGACAGAATACAAGCACCTCATGTGGCTAACATGAAATTTAACAAAAGTTTGTGTTCAGATCAGGAAGATACTGCCAGTGTTCTACTACGTCTGTAAATGGTTTCACATTATTCCCACTTTTTCAGGGAAGAGTGACTTGTACCACACCGGGCATGCAGTAGTTTGACACTATTTAATTCATTTACATGGCATAGTAAAGAGGAAGCAGAAATTGTTAATTTGTTGTGTCTTCAGAGTTTTGATAGCTCACAGGCAGTGGCCGCTAATAAGAAGCTTCAGAACATACAATCTTGTATACAACATACACAGGGTGTATCCAACCTTTCTCTTGGGATTTACAAAAATAAAGATTCTGATGGATTCATGACAACATTTTGAAAAATTTCTACAGAAGGCAATGACACTGATGCACTTGTTTCATACAAAACAGCTGGCAAAGGAAAAAAGATTGGCTAGTTGACATGTTGGTTTTTTATTGTTTAATCATACATTTTGTTGTTTAACATACATTTTCCAGATAACCAAGTTTAAATCAAAGGAGAGAAGGATTATCTTCTGGCTACTGGCCCAGTGGCCAGAATATAATTTTTCCTTCTCTGTGTTTCATCATCAAAAGCAAAAGAGATTGGGTTTATTCTTCATGGAATTTCTATGATAAACAATCAAATTTACAGTAATTTGGACAACTACATTATTCATGTTCTCAAGGCATTGTGGATTTAAGGTTTAATTTCATATTACTTCAAGGTTATATAAGCTCCCTAACTGATTTCATTAGCACTTTAATGAAGGATTTAATTTTTTATTCTGTCTTTTCTCTTTTTTTGTTATATTTTGCAAAACATTTCTCCAACAAGTGTGCAGTTGAGATCTGAAAGAAATGCTTCTATAGAAGTCTTCAGAAAGTTGAAGTCAAATAAAGAAAACAAATTTCTTTCATAAATATCACAAGGGAAAAGAAAACCAAAACAAAAACATGACAACATATTCTTTAGACAAAAATATTGACATTGTTATTTGAGCTAAACACAGGTGCACATTAAGAACATTTTCTATTTTTTCTTGGACTGAAAATTAAATGTCTACATTCTTCCTCACAACATTGCCAAAAGCAAATCAGTTACTAACAAACAAAACACTATGATGTGTTCTTAAGTATCTTGTCATTACATCTATTTTTATATTAGTTACAATATGATGCCTGTGTTTTCATTAAGTCCACATTTCACAGTATGGCACATACGTCATTTCTCTCCAAAAGCCTGCAAGCCAGCTGGGAAAAGTCAATAGCTTTTGTTACATTGAGCATTTGTGCCACAACATCCCAGCTTTGTATTTTGCATTGTCTGCCTATTATGCAGAAAATGAAATTGYCAATACATCCTTTTGCTTAAAGCTGTAAACCCATAGAAGATCACAGTAAACACTAGCTCTGTCACCACTGCTGCACATACAGCAGGTGTCTACAAATGTCTTCTTAAGATTTTTTATTTTGAAAGGTTCTTCAAATAAAAATAGTTATCCATGTGAATTAGTCATTGCTTGCCAATGTCTGCAAATATATGCCACTCCTGAGCAAATAAGACTTTTCCAATTGGGCTGACTGTGTCTACATCTCCTCTGATATATTTCAGACCATTTACCTAAAAAATTATAAAAGTAGCGAAAAGGACAGCATTTCTGCTAACTCATTTACTCAATTTAAGTATCAGAGTATGTAAAATTTGCAATACAGATTACAGTTCAAAATTTCTGCAAACATCTCTCCCAGACCAGGTCCAGAAAGACTGGTGCCACTGAATCTAAATTAATCAATTATCTACAATACATCTGAAGGTGGCAAACTTGAGCATAAGGAAAGACTTGGAAATAAGCTAACAGATATAACTAGAGAACAGCAGGTGTCAAGCATTTAATTACAAGAAAATATCTTCTAGTGAAATTCTGAAAGCCGAAAGATGAGATAAACTCTATGAGACCTTCTTAACAAGTTTGCCAGTCTATATGTTTGAAAGTAATACCAGGAAAAGTTCTTTTCTGTTGAGACTGATAATTTTGAAGGACAAAAACATCACAGCAAGACTTGACTCTCCATCACTTACTTCAACCTTTGAAATCAGAAGTCACTGAAGATTATTTGAAAACCAATGGATGGAGAGAAGAGATGAATTAGAGAATTGGCATTTAAAATATATGTTCATATATGTATTTAACATGTAAAACATATAAAACATGTTTTACATCTTAAATACATGTAAATCTTGTGTTTTCAGCTCAGTAAAGTGGTGCCAGATGTGCAGTAAAGTATGTCAGTATTTACACAACAAAACTTTCCGAGAGAGCAAAAAATGTATGAGCAGAGAAAAATGTATCATTCATGAAAGTTTATTCTAGTCCAAATGCATTTAACACAGAAACCACAAGTATGATATCACATATGCACACACAATTTCAGGCTAGTCAGTACACTACTGCTCTCTATTTGACAGAGTAACAGTCATCATTCTCAGAAAGAAGTTATCTTCAGTCCTGATCTGCATTGTTAACATCAGTAGCAATTAAATTCAGTAGTTTATATTTATATTTATATTCTTGGTACAAAGACTGGTAGTTCTTTCTCAAGTCATTGCCACGTTAGCCTAGTGTTATGTCAGTCCATGGATCAACAGCTACACACCAGCCAACAGCCATGCAATACCATTTCCATGCTAGCAAAACCAGTGAATGTGCAAATGTGTGAGGGAAATAGTATAACCAGAATTAACCAGATATAAATCACAGACTTTCTTATTAATAAAGAAATTCCTATTATTAATTCCTATTAATAAAGAAATGGCTACAACTTCACAATAAGCCACACTGCAAATAATTCTAAATGTCCTTGGACAAATTCTCCAATTATAGCATTATAATTATATAATGTTGAGAGCTTCTCAAAACAGCCATGAAATAAGAAAGAAGAAATCCTAAATAAAATTCCTCTCTAATATCTCTTTGTTAGGGCCATGACTGCTGTCATACTTTAAAATGCTTTAAAAAGTATGAGCAGAAAAGCAAAAACTCATTTAAAAGCCCAGCTCTGTGATGCAAAGCTATGTTAACAGAAATTTTCCTGTAAATCTAGATGGAGGTTCTCTCAGCTGAAACAATTCCATTATGTTTCTCTGGAGCTTCAACAGCTAAATAAGAAACATATTCACAGAAAACATAGACAATAAAATATATCTACACCAAACAATCTGCTGATTTTTAGCTGATAGATAGAATCTAATGCTTAATGAATGCAAAGTTCCCAGTTGAGTGTTCCAGTGACTAAACTGCATAGACTATTTCAAAATAAAAAGCATGTCATTTGATGATGAGACTGCTGCTTTAAAGCTAAGCAGCTGTGATAAAAAGCTAAGAATAAGTATTCAAAGAATGAGCACACTGAAGACTGAGAGAATAAGCCTTTTTTCTGCTTTTTTCTCTTTGCCATCATCCTGACATTTTGAGGCATTTTTCCTGAATGGGCATGCAATCAAGACACAGAATTTTGGGAAAATGCAGTAAAAATAACTGTCTTCTTTCACCACTGTTGCATAGTGTTATTAACTTAATGTTATTGCATTGAATTGCCGCATATATTCAGTGGTATTAGTTGCTCTGTAAAGATACTGCAGTAGTTAATGAAAATAGTATCCTTATTCAAGGTGATTATAGTAAGGTTGGTAGTTTCCTGAAAGGTGGATGAATCTTCCTCTTTATTAGCAGAAGGAGAAGAACAAAACCCTTGATTTTCTACACATCGAATTCCTCTGGGTGGGTAAACATACTGGTATTGATGTCTTATACTAACACAGTTATTTAATTCCACAGCAACTTTTTAGAAATTACCATGCTGTACAGTTCAGCAGTTCAATATTTTAAGAAATAACATTTCTTGATGACAACACATTGTACATTAATCATTTCATCTCCCACATGTGCTGCATTTGTGATGGGTCTATTTTGCATAAACTAGCTCAGTTCAAAAATGTTCAGCAACAGGTTGATTGTACCTTTAAATCAGTCAAAAGAACTTATTGGTTTTCCTTGCAAAGTGACAAATCTAGTTACCATTACTAGTTTATTTACAGTCACTCTGCAATATATATTGATCGTTTCTTGGCCTTATCAGCAGCATCCAATTAACACGGCAGCACACATTAGTACAATTTTAAATCACCAAAATACTATCATCTAAGTAAGCGGCGGCAAAATATAGCTATTGTAGAATTTTGTGCCATTAGACAACGACTGTTTTCAGAGGGCTATGTACTTCATAAATTATCCATTATGTGGGAATTTGTGATGCAGCATATTATTAATAATCACTCTACTCCACAATACAATTTGAATTCACTTCGGCTGACAAAATTAAAATTCCAAGATGTCTAAGCTCCTTGTTTTGCACAGGTACCACTGTTGAGCTTAATAGCTAACTCCAGCAGCTAATATTTGCAGAAAACCAACCTTGACCCAGGTAATGGCAAGGTAATAACATGACAGAGAAAATATAAGTCCTTCAGTAAGGACCATCATGTTTATGGTCTTGTTCTCACACTCTCTGTCCTTCCTATCCACCATCCACCATCTTCAAACAAACTGAAGCTTCATACATCATATACCTATATATCATCTATCGCTCCATTGCTTTCAAACACTGAAGGCAATGACAGTAACAACACACATCTGTTGATGCCTCAAGAAAGCTGACCTACAACAAAGGCTAGATGGAGTTAAAGAATAAAGCAGTAATTTATTAAAAGGCCTCAATGGATACACCTTGGGCAGTACAAGAACCCAGCCAGGGCTACACCCAAGATGAACCCAAAATGGTCGCAAAACAGACAATGGTCATGATGGATTTCACTTTATAAGTTCTGATCTATTTGCATATTGGAGGCAATTGTCTCATTATAGGTTTAGGTTATGAAGTCCCATACTTCTTGTTTTTCTCTCTTCATTCCACCATTGTTTATGCTCTTGGGCCTGAAATTTGGATCAGTTATCCTTGGTCCCAAGCTAGAAAAGGTTGTTTTGTCTCGGTACTCTGTGAAGAGAGCTTACCATCCCTTAATAGGAAGCTCAGAACTACACACTAAAGCAGAACAGAATCTGAAAAATATAAAAACTAAAACCTAAGGCATCACTGTGGTATGCTTCTCTCCATCTTTGAGCAGCACAAAAAGACTGAATCCAGAATTCAGAATTCTCAGTCCAGTCTTGTGGCCGCACTTCTCTTCACAGAGAAAAGCAAGGCAGAACTCCCCAAGGATGTTTCTGGGAATCGCAGCGAGGAACCTCAGAGAAAGAAAAAACAATTCTTACCTCATTTGCTGCACCTGTGTTTGTGCAAAAGTATAATGCAATATGGAGATTGTTTACCTCGAGTGATGGTGTTTTATTTCCTTGGCCTATCAGGGCCAAGCATGTGTACAGACTGTCGGACTGTCTGCTGCACAGATTCTGTGCAGTTGAATTGAGTGCTTGTGCAGATTCAGTGTAATATGGTGTAATATAATATAATATAATATAGTAATTATTTAGCCTTCTGATACCAATGGAGTCCTCCTCATAAGTTCTTCCCTTCATCGGGGTTGCCTTGATTTAATATGCAGTCTCACTTACCATTCAATTTTCTTGAAACTACATTTGTATTGATTGTCATATTATATATTCTTTTTCAAAACTGTTCTAAGTTTAATGTCTTTCTGATTAGTCATTCCTGAAAGAAATTACATTCAAACATACCTCCATTGTGCTACACCAATTTACCTAGGTTAAATTCTGCACTATTTATACACACTTCACATAAGTGTTTTATTATAGTTCTGCTGGAGGAAAGAAAAAAAAAAGACAGGTTTTAAAAATACTACAAGTTATTTGATACTACTCAGTTTTCTTCACTCAGTTTTCTGTCATCATTACAGGAATGCAGTTTACAGTACTACTTACTACTACAACCAACTGGTAGAAAAGAAGCTTTTTCTTTCATAAGGAGGAAAAAAATGGCACAAGGCTCTGTAGTTCAGCTCCTGGACTCTGCATAGTACTATTTTCCAGCAAGAACTGAATACATGAAAAAGCAAATAATGTATCATAGGCTTGGACAATGTTTATTTGAACTGATCATAGAATRATCTGGTACAGACTGATGCCATGTGGTATGCTTACAGTATGCTGCAGTTCAGTTGTGCTACACCACACAAGGGCAACAACATTCAGTTAACATACGGCCATGTGGTGAYCCACTAACCTGAAGCACTGTGACATTTGCTGCAGCCATATGCCACTGAGGAAGGTTCCCATCATGGAAAGAATCTGGGCACAACACAGCAATGGTACCTGTCAACTGCAGAAAAGCATCTTGCTGCTTACCCACATACCTGTAGAAAAAGCTGATGATGCAACTCCAAGAACTGAGCTGAGGCATTTTTACCTTTCCCCTTTTTTTTCTTAACAGTGACAACATAAGGGCAGCTGTCTACAAGCCAGTTTCAGCATCACGGAAGTGGGTAACACACAGGCCAAGAGCAGAAGCTTATCACAGGGAGGTTTGCTAATCAATAATATATTTCCATCCATACCTTTGATTCTTACAGTATAAGGGATATGCAGTCTTGCATTGCCTGAGAAATCACCAGGCAGTTTTGTAGTGGTGGTTTTTTAAGAAGCAGATCAGAAAACCCTTGGGAGACTTGTACACTCTGGGAGAACAGCTTGCACTTGGCCAGCTGTACAARTAAGAACAAGTGGAACAAAAATGCAAAGATTAATTCTGGTGTGATAGGTTGGTTACTCCAAAATCCTCAGTTATATTCAGCACTAAAGGCTGAAATTCTTATCATAAGAAAAACTTCAATTTCCATTACATGTGTCCAGCTACTCAGATACACAAACAGAAAAGACAAACAAAAAAAATCTTACATTAGGCATAAACAGCAAGGTTTTAGTAGTGGCAAGGCATGGTGCTGCAGAGGTAGCCTCTGTGAGAAGAGGCTGGGGCTGCTCTGTGCTAGACATAGCCAATTCCAGCTGGCTGCAACAGACCCACTGCAGGGCCAAGATGGTGATGCCTCAGTGAAAGTGTTTTTAAGACAGAGGAAAAAGATCATGGACAGGCAGAGGGTGGAAAAAGCTAGAAACAGCATGTCAGAGAAGAAAGAAAGGGAGGACATATTTCAGCACAGAGATGAAATTTTTCCCACAGCTCATGGTGCAGACAATGGTAGAACAGATTTGCTTCCTGAAGCACCAGCCTGGAGCAGTGAAAATGTATGAGGAATAGCAGCAGCAAAGATAAACTGCCACCTCCAGAGTACAGTCCCATCCTCATCCTCAACTCCTTCTCCTGCGCCATAAGAGGAGATRGGTAGAGGTGTTGGGAGTGAAGGAGTGAAGTGGAATGTGCAAAAAGGGGGATGCAATAAATTAAAATTTGTCTTCTCGTTTCCCACTACCTGAATCTGCTGAATTGTGAGTACACTGAAGTAATTCTTTCCAAGTCAAGTCTGGTTTGCCTATGCCAATAATTGTTAAATGATCACTCTGTCTTTATCTCAATTTGTAATTTTTTCTATCCTAGTTTCTCCTCCCATCTCACAGATGGGAAAATGAGAGAAAGGTTGGGTGCATGGCCTTTAGCCAGAACTAAGTCTCCACATATCCATACACTGAAACACAGGCTGAGGTTTGGGCTCATCATGTGTCAGAGACAGTAAGTCTGGGCAAAGACCTACAAGAAACTAGAGCTTGACTGAAAGACAGTGAATTACTAGTTGCATTTTAGGCTAATCTTAACCTCTGCATCCTTCATTGTTGGTAATCATAATAAATTGCTACGTTTATTTTTAGTTATTCATTATGACGCCATTAGCACTTAGCCTCTTTATACTTACTTCCGGTACATATAAGTGTGCATAATGGCCACATTTTTCATTTATTTGTCTTGCTTTGCTAAATTCATTAACAGTGGACGAGGACAGATCCGCCTTATTGACAGACACACATTCAAAATACATTTCTACCAGGCACACTCTTGCACTTTACCTTACGCACACCTTACCTTATTGGAATTCAAGGTATTAATAAGAATATGTTTACAATATTAAGGGGTGAGGGAATTAATCCAAAAAGAGGGGAGAAGTACTGAGAGTCAGGACAATATAGTTCTGACATACTCAGGAGAAGCATTCTTTGAATTAATTTCTTGCTGTAGCAGTCTCGTATTGGAATTAATACCAATATAACCGGAGGGGTCGTGCCTGGGCTTGTCTGGCCCTTGCTGCTTGACCAGAGGCGGCAGCTGTGGTGGTTTCACCTCAGAGACACCTTTGGCTGGCTAGATGCTGCAGCTGGGCGCTTGGAGGCAAGTCCGGACATGCAGGAGCTCAGGTTTACCTCTGGTGGAGAAGCTTTAGGGCGAGGTGAAGGAAAAGGAGTCGGGTTCTGATGGAGGGTTTTGATCCAGAGCTTTATTCCTGGCCCACAGGCCTCTGAATCCAGTAACTGCTCCAACAAGAATTTCCCGAACCACATGGTTGTTGTTCCTTTTAACCCCGGGGAGAGGGGGAGGGAAAGGGTAGGGATCCCACCAACCAGGTAGGGGGGAGAAGTCTCAGCGGACAAATGACACCTGGATGTYCTCCAGGGGTGTAAGGCATCTTTTGAACTCTGCCAATCACTTGAAACCCTTCCGGAATGCCAGGACAGACAGCGCTCAGCAGGGGTCAGGGTGGGGGCAAGGAGAGGTGATTGACATACTTGGGGAAGAAATCTACAGGGAGAAACCTGAGGTATCTGAGGCAAACCATGACATCACACTGCAACAGTCTCCCTCTACTACAAGTAGTCAGCAATTCCTATGTGCTTTTCAAATTACCTTCACAGCCTGAAAGTATCTCACCGTGTTAGAGATACAGCTTCTATCTCTCCAACTCCAAGTACACTGACCCACAAAATTTGTTGTTTCAGAAAGGGTACATGAGCAGGATACACTAACATAGCTAGGATTCAATAAGATATGACAACTTTTGCATAAAAAAAAAATTTATGACACTTTTTAATGGCTCACTGAACTTCCAGGGATTTCTCTTTTCTTTTGTTTAATTCCCTGAGGTTGGACTTCCCTGAGAAGTTCAGAATGGACACTCTGGAAAATATCAGAGAAAATGTCATTCTCTTCTCTATGATATAAATACTGATAYTGAAGAGCCCAGAGGTGGGAAAAATTTCACTTTTGATAGGTAACAAAATGACTGCAGTAAAAAAGTCAGCATGTAAAGTTGAGGTGAAAATATTCACAGGCTGAACAAAAGGATGTCCATTTTCATGACGGCAAGTTGCAAGAAAGTAATAGAAATTCAATACATCTGGTGTTTTACCTTAGAGCAACCCACCCTGAGCACCTTCAATAAACACAAGATGACAAGAAAACTAAACATTTTTAAGGCAATCAAACCACATACTCATCTGGAAGACTGCATTACCTTCCCTGATATTTTAACAAAAATAATAATCTAATATAATTCCTAAAGCTCACTGAGATCTGTGTAACTGTTTCAGGAATTTATGGCTCTGAAGATTCACAAGTTTTGAAAGAGAAGAATTTCCACTACCACAACCAAGCACCTGGAGGTGACAATACAGTCCTTAAAATTAGCTTGTCATTTTATCTCTGGGCATGCTTTCAAATATACTACATATGATTGATTATATCAGCTAAAAGGAATGTTTCCTTATATTTCATCAGAGCTCACTGAAGTATGCAGAAGAATACCATGTGAACTAGCAATACAGCTGACAGATAAGCTAAAAGAGCTATGAAGAATGCAGGTAGGAGAAGATTTCACTACCCAGTGTTCACTGCTCCACAGATCATGGTAGAGGAAAATAAGTAACTGCCATTTGCATCAGGGAACACTCCACTCAAAATCACAATACGAAGACTGCATGAACACAGGATATCCCATAACTTCAAAATTGTGGGATATTTCTATCCCATCATTAAAAATTTTTATTGTTAGGAAAAAAATCCCACTTTTAAGTCTTCTAATAAAGTCATAATTCCTGCTGTTCAATCTCATCAAAAAGAAGAGATGGCAAGAGCCATCTACTATTTGGCAGGAGCCTTTGCAGTATTTGAAGACTTTCAGCTCAAATTCACCATTCTGCTTATCTCTAAGCTAAACTTCTTCAAGCAGTTCCATCTTTCCCTGATAGTTAAGGTTTCTTTTTGACTCCTTGAGGGAAGAGCTCAGTTTTTCAGAATTACTTTGAATTTCACTGTATATTCCAGTGTGCTTGTAGCCACTCCTGAACTAATGACATTGGCAAATTCAGCAGATACACTCTTCACCATTTCTTACAACAGTTTGGAGATTTATCTCCTAACCCTGAACTGGGATTAATTTCTGTTTGTATAATCCTGAAATAAATAAGACTTGTTGTCTTTGGGAATACAATTTGGGCATCAAAGACTAAAAAAGGACAGATATTTGTGGGAAACAACTAAGTAGCAATGGATAGCCCAACAGAAACTGTAAATTTACTTGGAATGTACACAGATGTTAGCTAAACAATGTATATGTGCCCCCATAAATTTGCTAGATTTATAAGTGTATATTCATATATTAAACTTCTTGAATTATTTGCTTAGGTAAAATATAAATCAATTTATATTGATTGTATATATATATATAAAACCATCTCTTACATATATATATGTAATATATTATTATATATTATATATATAAAATATATATTTGATATCTATATATAACCATCTATAAAATATTTAAAGAAATCTGGTGAGCACATTAATACCCATTCCCTGATTTTTAATGTTTAAAAACTGCCAGCACTTAATCATAAAATCATAGAATGGTTTGGGTCAAAAGGAACCTTAAAGATCATCTAACCCCAGTCACCCAGCCCCTACAGCAGGATGCTCAAAGGCCCATCCAGCCTGGCCTGGAACACTTCCAGGGATAGGGCATCCACAGCTTCTTCAGGCAACCTCTTACAGGGCCTCACAATCCTTAGTCACATTAACCTCATTACTTCTATTCCATGTTAAACATTATCATGTCTCTATTCTTTAAAGTAATTATTCAACTATTTGTTTGCTTAAGCACTGATCCTACTTTTCAGTTGTACTGCCTATGAAACTTACGTCTATCATCAATGAAGTCAAGTAATACACCTGTCTTAATTAATCTATTGCTTTATCTAAATATGGTTACAACTTTAAAAATCACGGATTTATAGATTTATACAGTTTGGGTTGTTGATGGAAAAATTACTGTTTTCTAAATCACTGGGCATCCAAATTAAGCAGTTTACTACAAATATGCATGTGGAAAGTTTCACTGCACATTGT
Source organism: Cardinalis cardinalis (assembly GCA_014549065.1). Taxonomy (NCBI): domain Eukaryota; kingdom Metazoa; phylum Chordata; class Aves; order Passeriformes; family Cardinalidae; genus Cardinalis; species Cardinalis cardinalis. Next base: position 937,475 of record JACDOX010000177.1, read on the forward strand.
TTGCTCAATAAGCATTACCTACCACAAACAAAATTAAATTCACAGAGAAATGTAAAGCCCTGTCTGCTGTCAGCTAGAATATAATTTAAATGTTAACAATTAATTTTACACTTCATATTTAATAATAGTGGGACAGTCCCCTCCCTTGCTTGGTTGGCAATGCTATGCCTGATGCCCCCCAGGACAGGTTGACCCTCCTGGCTGCTGGGACACTGCTGACTCAAATTCAGCTTTCCAGGGACAAGGACTCCCAGGTCCCTTGATGTGGCACTGCCTTCCAGCATCTCATTCCCCAGTCAGTCCATACATCCCAGGTTGCCTTATTCCAAACACGGAATGAGGAACTTTCCCATGTCATACACTTAACGATTGCCCAGCCCCCTGATTTGTTAAGGTGTCTCTGCAGGGCCTCTCTGCCTTTCAGAGTGTCAACAGCTCCTCTCAATATAGTATCATCAGCAAACTTACTAATTATCTTTAATGCCATTAGTATTATGAAATGAATGCCATTTCATTTCCATTTATGATATTCACTGACATTTTTGTAAAAACCTACTACTTTAAATCTCTGATCAACAATGCTGTTAAATTCTCTGTATTACCATTAGAACCAAGCAAGATAAAAGTACTGTGAATCAGAAAATCCTGTAGGCTGTTTGATTGTCATCTGATCCAAATCTACTCTGTAGAGAACAAACAAGATGGAAGTCCTTGTTTTTCTCTGCCTTAGAGCTCTTTTGGGCTGGATTCATACTTCATTTCATCAGCTTTCTAAAGTCCAGCAATAAGCTATGATTCTGCATTTCACCATCACTCCCCCTTCAGCCTGCAATCTGCTTCTGACTTGCCTGTCTCAAACATACTACTGTAGCCCCTCCCAATAAACTGTTTAAAGAAACTACGTCAAATAAAGTCCCTAGTCTGTCTCTGACATCTCAGCAGCACACYTATCTATGTCACATTAGTGGCAAACCCTGGGCCTCAGTTCCTACTGCTCTGGCATCTATAACCTCCTACATGATAGAGGAAATACAACCAACATAACCAGCAAAGAACCACGAAAGAACTTCAAGTGGTAGGTACAAGAGACAGACACCACTATCCCAATGCCACAGCGGTCATCACAGCCGGCTGCACTCTGCAAAGTTACAAAGGGTGAATTCTTCTACCAGAAACATAAACAGCAGCACAGAGACATTTACAATGCAGCCCAGCAGCAAGCTTGACAGAAAAAGAACAAAGAGCCCAGGCCTTAAAACTGTTACTTATACACAGAAAGAATGGCTGCTGGTCACAAGAACCTACTAATGTGGAACAGCCCATATCTATGCTACTGCACTTCCTCTCAGAATAACAAATCCAGTTGAAAAAAGACATATGCTAAATACACCTCAATCTTTTTACTCAGTTTTGTGGTTTAAATCAAGCTGAAAATTAAGCCCCATGCAGCCACTGCCCTTCCCCCACTCCCTCAGTGACACAGACAAGGGGCAGAATTTACAGGTTAACCATTTACAGAAAACAACAGTAGCATCAACAATACTAATAACAACAATATATAAAAGAGAGTGATCACATGCAAAATGCCCACTGAGTCTGAAGTGAGGTGACAGGACCACAGCTGGCACCTTCTCACCACTTCATTCATCACTTGCTTCTCCAGAATGCCAGAAATGCCCACTGTGCAGCCCCTTTCTCTTCCTGAAGTCRTGTTCCCTTCTTCTCAGAGGAGAGACTCCTCTTTCACTTCCACACCTAATAAATGTTGTACATGGTGTTAGGAAAATTAATTCACAAACATCAGAGGTTTATGTCCAAAAAGGAGACAGAGGAGTCCGTTTACTTCATTCGAATAAGGAAGAGGCCATGGGGCATTCCCCTGAAGTCTCTCAAATTTTTAGAGGATGCAGCCTCTCTTTTCATCCTAACTTCCCAGCCACATTTCCCTTCTCTCTTTCCACATGGCTGAGGTACTTGAGAGGTACAGACTTCCCAATACGCCTGATACCAAAGATTTCCTCTCTAATGTATAACCCTCCCTTTTAATTTTTAATTCTTATTGAATTTAGGGGTTTTCCTTCCCCATTGATTCTTTCATCTTTCAACGTCTAATTTCATTTATCAGCAAACCTAAAGTTTATTTGTAAAGGCAAATATCTTTTTCCATTGATCAATCAGTGGAATCCTTCCCATTGTTTCTTTTATCTCCCAGTGCTAGTTTTATCTACCAGCAAACCCACAACTTGTTTGGAAAGACAAATCTGCTATTCCTCTCAATGGCATAGAAAAACAACCCAGACACACCACACAACTCCAGGCTCCAGCCCCTCTCATCTGCAGTGGAAAACGAATCCTTGTCCTTGGCTTAAACCAGGACACTCAGACACACATCTCTTCAGCATCATATGTGTCAAACTCCCCTCAGCTGCTCATAAAAGCCACATCAGTATACCCTATGTGCAAATAATAACACGCCCGATGCCACGCCTTATCAAGGTTTGTCCCCTCTGTTTGGTGCACCATATCAAACATTGCTGCTATACATCCAAATGTGACTTTGCCAAGTCCTTGTTGCTCTTGATTTTCAATTAGATGCCTTGCAAACTCAAGCCTCCTTTGCTATCCCCTTTAATAGGAGAAACCCCTTGATACCCAGGCAGGAGATGGGGCCCTCCTGTGGATGTTTTCTAAAAGAAATTATCTTATCTGATGCTGTCAGCAATGCAAAAGTCCCCAAGGGAGACTTCTTTAAGTCTTTGTTAACAGCCTCTCCCTCCCATAAATCACAATCCATAATGTTGGCTGTTCCAGAAATTCAGTGTCTCCATTGATCAGCTTCCAAAATAGGCCTAAGAGTGAAGAACTCAATTTTTACTCTGAATGAAAGAGACAGACTGTGCCACAAGAATACATGGCATTAATGATAAAAGCAGAAAAAAAGGTAAGACCCTCTCTCAGTTTCTAAACCTTGGCATGACGTAGTCCTCTGGAGGCAAAAYATCCATTGGGGGTTGGGTTTCTTTACTTTTGTTCCTTTTTACTTGTGGAATTTTTCCCATTGAGTTGCTGGGAAGCACTGATGGCCGAGCGCCTGAGACCGTGGAGAGGCGGCCAGGCCTTGGCGGGAGGAGGGGTCTGGTGGCACTCCTCTGGTTTTTGGGAGTTTCTGCCGGTGGGGCAGAGGTGCTGTGAGACAGGGCAGGGCTGGGGCAGCTGCCAGCTCTCCCACGCTCTTGGCTTTCAGGGCAGGATGGTTGGATCCGCTGCCTGGGAAGGGAATTCCTTGCTGCTACCAGGCCCAGCCCAGAGCTGTTTCTTCTGCCGTGAGGTGAGCCTTKGCTTGTAGGAGCAGCCACTGAACTGGGACCTTTTGAACACCCACCTCACTAAAAGAGGGATCTATCYCCGTCGCTCGGGTGCCCGGGATCTTGGGCKCACCCCTCTCTGCCCTGCTGGGAGCCGGGCTGCCGCCACCTCGGCCCCGCTGCTTGTTTGGCACTGCTCCGAGTTTGCCCCGCACCCCCGGCCTGCCGAGACATCCCACGGTTCCAGCCACGGCTCCGGAGTCTCTGCTACATCTCGTCCACCAGCCTGGGATTTTTGCTCATTCCTTCCGTTCCAGCTTGGTGCTGGGGCACCGGGATCGGCTGCCCCAGGGCTTTGTGAAGCAAAGCCGCTCCTCCATCCCTTCCCGTCCCAGCGGGAGCCACCAGCGCCCCTGCCGGCTGTGACCGGAACTGCACCAAGGGGAACGTGCCCGCGGCCGAGAAGGGCGCCGTCACCGGGTGCTGCTTCTGGCTGTTGTTGGTGCCAGGGTTATTGATGTTTGCTTGCCTTGTTATACACACTAGCAAAGAACTGTTATCCCTATTCTCATGTCTTTGCCTGAGAGCCCCTTAATTTCAAAATTATAATAATTCAGAGGGAGGGGGTTTACATTTTTTCATTCCAACAGAGGCTTCTGCCTTCCTTAGCAGACAACTGACTTTCAGACCAAGACAACATCATAAAACCATGCCTCATGGCAGGGTTTGGGAAGGTTTCCCAGTTTAAGATACCAACCCCCCAAAGGTGTTCAGGCACACGTGTACCCTGCCCTTATTTAGTGGAAGTGTCTGATCATCAGGCTTGGAAAGGGAGGCAAGCCAGTCTTGGCATAGGCAGTGATGGATGAAGAAGAAGGATCTAGCCAGACCTGAATTCCATTTCTCACTCGGTTTCTTGCAGGCTATAAAGAGGGTGGTCATCTCCTGGCCTCCTCAATACCATGACTCTGCTTTTTGCTTTCCAACTGTGAAAAAACTGCACAATACATCACAGCCCTTCATAAGAATGGCATTTGTAGAGCACGATGTCAAAGGTGCATCTGGCAGGCCCTGGGAAATGCCAGACGGCCTCCTGGGATGATTGGAAAGCCATGCCAGAAGAAGCATGCCAAAGCAGCACAGCCTTATCTATTCTAGTAATTGAGAGCATTTTAACTGCCAAATTATATCCAGGGAGGGTATTGGGGAGGGCTTTAGATGGCACAGTCTGAATTCATGCCAAGAAGCATTCTGATTCTGTATTAGTCCAGATGAACATGGACCAGCAGCAGGAAGCATTAATGGCACAGTCAGAGCCAATTGCATAGACACAACCATGACACACAAATAACTTCACCCTACACCCATCCATCTAGTCTCATATTCTCATTTAAACTCACAGGCTTCATGTTCCAGATTTCCTCTCCAGGCTCTTATTTCTTTGGTTCATTACACACAAAGATCCCAGAATTTTTACTGACAACATTTATCTAATGTTTTGGTTTGAAAAGACAGGTGTCTGCTAAGGAAGGCAGGAGCCTCCCTTGAAATGGAAAATGCAAATCCCCTCCCTCCAAATTATTATAATTAAGGGGCTCTCAGGCAAAATATGGGAGTAGGAATAACAGTTCTTTATTAGGAAATAAAATAAAAATAGAATATAAAAATAAAAATGCAGTAATACAAAACAACACTGACAGAGTCAGAATACAATCTGACACCCTGTTGGTAAGGTTAATAGCAGTCCCATTAAATGGTGGCTGCAGTCCTCCTGGAGTGACAGATGTGGTTCTGTTGAAGCAGGGATCCTGTAGAAGGGTGTAGGTTTCCTCTGAAGGTCCAGTGGTGGTATAGAGGGGCCTGGTCTTCCTCTGGGAATCCAGTGGAAAAGAAGCTGCTCCTCTGGGGTTCCAGTGGGAAAAGGCTGTCTCTGGTGTTCCAAATCTCAGATTATATCCAGGAAGGAATGCTTGGCTCCTCCCCATGGGCGAAGCATCTCACAAGGGGATGATGTAATTTTATCAGTCAAGCAGTGAGACTCAATGGACCATTAACAGAAGGTATCGCCCTTGAGGGAGGATGGGTTGTGGAAGAGATAAAGAAAACTGCCGCACCTGGTTTTAACAGGTGGCCCAATTAACAGAGGATAACTGCCCCACCTCTAACAGATGGGTAAAGAATACACACCCCCTAGCCACATCCTGCATTTTCCAACTTAAGACATCTAATTACACTATTTACCTAAGAATTCTCTTCTTCATTACTTTTGTACATTAATTTCTGTTGGTAGAGACCCTGAGTTTGCAAGTCTCTTTCTGATCTAAGGATGCATGTAACATTTATATGTTTTTCTCCCAGTGTTGGAATAGATTTTTAAAAATTTGAAGGTGCAAATATATCTCTGTTCATTTTTTTGAAAGTAAAGAAGTCTAAGATGCAGATGGAAGGAGTATGTAATTGATCATCTTTACAAATTACAGTAATGACCTAGAATTTCTCTCTGTAATGTAAATTTACTTGCTTAGAAGTAGAAGAAAATCCAAGAAGTGAAAATCAATGCTTTGCAATTCCAAACAACTGCATGATAGGTAATTCATAAACTGCTCAGGTTCCAACAGAACGTTGAGTAAAGGTTTCCTATCCTTATATTTCTCAGAATCTGAAGCATTGTCAATCCTATCTCAAATGATTAAAAACTGTTCTCTTAGGTTAATACCATGGCCAGTTTATAATTTGCATTCTCAGAGATACAATTCCAAGGTTTAACATTATGAGAAATCAGTACTCCTAAATAACTTTGGRGTTACTTTTTTAACTCCTTAAAAGACTTCAAGGAAATTAGTACAATCTGTTTGGACACTGATTTATACCACTAAGGTCAACAAAGTTGGTAACGTGTTTTTCAGAGGAAAGAATTTCAACCCTATTCCCATGAATGGTACCCGAATTCAGACTAACTCTGTTTGTATGTACAACTAATTTATTTAAAGAAAAAATAAAATATACTGAAAATCTTAGTACCTCTATGTTAATTAACTTTATAGATTCATACAGCAAAACACAGAGGCATAGCTCTAAAACTATACAATAAAAGCTGGACTTTTGAGCTTAGTGACTGTGAATAAATCAATGGTACATTAAAATATTAGAGATCTTATTCTAGGTGACAGCAAATAATGTTTTACTGACACTTGAATGCATTACAGTATTTTTGCATGCACTCATTAGATTTGAGACCTTTCTATTAGTCAAAAAAACTCACTTCATGCACTTTTAAAAGTGCCAAAAATGTATATATAGCTGATAGAACATAATGAGGCTTTTTTTGCCTCAAACCATTATACTGTTCAGAGTAAATATGTATATAAGGAATAAAGTAAGGATTTAGATCATATTTTGAAAAATAGGATCTAAATCCTTATTTACCCAGTTTACCAAGTAGTGTCCTATAAGTTCAGCGTTTTTGTTCTGCTTTTCCATGTGACCATTATTATAATGCTTTCCAAATGAAAGAAAACTCAAAAATAAGAAATCATGTCTACAGCATGCAAGGCAGAAAAAAMCTGATCTTTTTTAAAGGGTTTGGGCTGGGGTTTTTCAGTCCTTAGGCTGAAGTGTAATGTAACAATGTCACTCTTAATGCCATACCTTTACTCTTTTTCCTTTTTTTGAACTTCTTCACATTCAGAGTTACATACAGAGTTCCCATGTTATGTTTTCTATAGCTGTCAAAGCGGCCTGGAATTTTTAGTGGTATTTTATGGAAGTCTACCCTCATCCTCAGATCCTGCTGTCACTTAACCTCTGCACCACAATCACAGACTCTGTATTTTCTCTTTTTCCTGGTTCTTATGCACAGTTCTGTCTAACTGTTCTTTCCTTTAAATTGCACGTCTTAACATACACTCGTAAAGGTGAGAACCCAGAGTGCTATCTGGGACTTCATTGAATTTTTGCAGGTATCTTGCASTATATACTACCATATTTTGCCATTTGTTTTCAGACACAAATGGTGTAGAAAACAAGGCAAACACTTAGAAATATGTCTCATCATCAGAGGAAAAATATACCCAGGAAAAAACTTCCAGTTTCAAGGTAGTGAAATTTCAAGTGGGAAAAAAACCCAACTTTCAGTTTCAGGGCGAAAGCCAGGCTGATGATTCTTCTCCTAACATACTTAGCAAGCCTGTGTCAAGAAGCTCAGTAACTTATGTTTTTGCAATAACTGCAATCATCTACTACTGTATTTTCTTTTCTTTAGCACAAAACAACTTGAAATGTCCCCGAATCATTCACAATAACATAATGAAAAACAAAAGGAATTGCAAAAACGGATCTGCATGTCCCTGTCTGTAAATTTCAGGGATTACTGGTAATAGTTCAAAGCTTTCTCAACATCCATGCAACTTCATATTTGATTTTGCACCTTTAAGTATTTTCTCAGCTCTTAGACCATTGTCCTTGTTGTGGTTTGACAGGAAGTAGGATTTCTGGGATATGCTGTGGTCACCAGTAGGTGTTCAGATTTTAATATTGGCACCTAGTGTAGCCACTGAAGATAATGGATACGCCTCTGAGAACACAGAGGTTAAAAAGCAAAGCACTCCCGGGGGAAGTTCTCTTGAATTCCGGCGAGGGAAGCAATCAAACCTCCCCCGGTCCCGCTGTCCACTGCTGGGTGGGGAAGGGGAAGCCATGCGGCCGTGAGGTAGGCCGGGCCTTAGACAGAGATGGGAGGTGAAGAGGCCCCGGCATGGAAGGGTGGGAGAAGCACCAGGAGGCATTGGGCAGCCCCCCCAAGAGACAGAGAGAGACTGTGCCCCCTTGAAATTTGATATCATGTGCTGGCAGCACAGCCCAGCTTGTGGAGAAGGTGGGGGGCTGTGTGGCAAGAAGGTGTCCAGCCGCTTGTGGGAGCTTTTAACCCTTTTTTTAGACAGTGAAAACTTTGCAAAACATTAACCTTTCCTAGAAGAGAGATAGAGATGAAGCAGAAGAAAGAAATGTGCAAGTGTGAAGGTCTGAGCAAGTAAAAGATGCAGAAGAGTAGAGAATAATCTTAAGTGAGAAGAGATGATAGAGTGGCTTAACTAGACTCTTGTTATAGCCATGGACAGAACCATGTTTCCTTGTGACACAGAGACTGCATCGAGGGGGAGGCAATGCCTCAGAACCAAGAGGATTCAGTGTTGGTAGCCCTCAGCCCTAGGAGGTGAAATTTGGAGCAGACAGGTGTCCTAAAGGTGAGACTGTGCTCTTTTTGGAACAGGACAAAGCATTCTTAAATAGCCAACCCTAGAAGCAGCTCTGCTCCATGTGCAGTAGTGAGAGCGTTGAACATAGAAAGAAGAAGTCACGACAGCAGATGTTCTCCGGGCAGTGCCACGAGTGACAGGAAACACAAAAAGTTTCAACCGTGTTTCCAGGGGAAGCCTATAGCACAAGAAAGACTCCTCTCCTCTTGATGAATTGAGAATTGATTATCTAAAGGGTAGTAATGAACTAAGAGTTGAAATTTGAGAGATAAATGTATTGAAATTTAGTGGGGGGAGGAGGAAATGTTTTTAGAAGGTTTTCATTTTCCCTATGTGTTTTCTTTTTACTTAGAGTTGTAGTTTAGTTAATAAACTTTCCTTTTCTTTATTTCTGAGTGGAAGCCTGCTTTGCTTATTCCTGGTCACATCTCACAGCAGACACCAAAGAAAACGTATTTTCATAGAGGCACGGGCATTGTGCCAGTGTCAAACCATGACAATCCTCAAGGCCACGAGTCCACTTTCCTTTTCTATCTGGGCTGCAGTTATTCACAATATCCAAATTTTTTCTGAGTAAAAGGTTTGTTATATTCAGGAGCTAGCAAGGCCCATTATAAATGGTTTTCATAAATGCACAAGCCTCTCACAGGCCCAGCATTCATAACTGTTACTTTCATACACAGTACCGTAAAGTAGCTCTCTGAAGATGCACCTGAAAGTGGAACTTACTTTTTCAGAGRACTGGAATTAATATTAAGCCTCTCCTTCATGAAGGATGAAAAACTGATCATTCCAATTTAAAAAGTTGTACATCTATTAAAAATTAACAAACACAAAACCGAATACACACATATTCATTCTTTTTCTGTCTAGGAAAATTGGAAGTTAACATTAACTATAATCTCTTTTATCATCAGAGTTTGTAATTCCATAGATCTGGAATATTTTACACTAAGCTTTAGTTGTACTTCTCTTTCATCACATGGTACTAGCATTTCAAAATTTCTTAATTCTTGTACTAGTTTACATGTGTGAATGAAGACATTTATTTTACATTGTGGTGTCTCTTTCAAAATACTTCTGTCTAGCAATTCTGCCCTTGCTAGTATGTCTGTTGCCTTGGTCTTCAGTTTGTGTAAAAGAAAGGAAAAAAAATAGTCTAAGATGCACTACTTTCTTTAACTAAGATGGAAGATAGATGTGTCTTCTCATTCATATAAATGTGAGAAATTAAAACCCTCCATAAAGAAGATAGGAAAAGTGAACTTCAATTTTCAGTGACTGACTGACATGGTAAGATATAAAAGCACATCACATAAAAACATGAAAGTTGTGTAAAATGACTTGTCTTACTACAGTCTTACTACTGCAATCTTCAATGCTTTCATATTCTGGATATTGGCCACTGTTCAGAAAAACAAAACAGGAGTTCACAGTGCTCCTGGTGTGGTTTCCAAGGAGAGGTAAGAAGACAGAAGAAAGACAGAGACACTTCTATCTTAATATCTCTCTTTTCCAAGGTAGTTTTAGCAATTTAACATGCATATTACACTCTAACAGTACTGTAGCTCTCCTCATCTTCAATCTCTTTTCTAAAGATCTTGCTTCTTTTCACAGTATTGTGTAATCCTCTCAAATAATTAATCTTTCAATGAATTTTAAAATAAGGACAATATTAAAAAAAATAATAAAGAGCCCAAGATACATACAACATATTAGGCAAGCCATCTAAAAATTATTTGCAAGTCTTATTTCTGCAAACACCAAGATGCAAAACATACCTGCATTTTTTGAAACTACACTCCTGGTTTCACTTTTTGAATCCCACCCCCTACTTGGAGGGAAAACTACAACTGTAAAAGCTATAGACAGCATGTTCAATATATAGATTATTTTCTTAACCTCATTTTCATTAGATTCTCTGCTTTTGAATGTGAAACCTAGGTCTTCAGCTTTGCTGTTAGATTTAAAATTTTCTTCTCATTGGTGGATTGATAGAAATTTTCTCAGGCTTGGAGTGAATTTCTACTGTATCAATTCCTTACTTCGTTCAAGTAAGGAATTGATAGCAGTGGTTAAAGATGCCAGACATGGTACTAGTAGATGCTACACAGACTTCCCTGCAGAACTCTGTGAATGCATTTCAGTCCTGTTCTTTAACAGCCCTGCTATTCTTGATCTGGGCTTCTCCTGTGCAGGGCTTGACAAAAGTTACTCAGTATTCTGGCTCTGTGATTCAGTAAATAGCCACGACTAAATAGATACCCCAAAAGTCATCTTCACTTGTTTGATAACCCAGTTTTATGATCAGATCTAGATTATCCAGAAATTAATAGGTATTTTCATGAGTCAGTAAATATTAAATTGTTTTTCAGCAYGTGGACACAGCAAAGTAGAAAAAACAAGGTTACTCACAAAAACACAGGGGGGAAAAAAGAAGAAACCTGGAATTAAGGTATACAAAATCAGTATTTTTTTTTTCATAGAACTAAACAACGTCTTTTAATTCTACAAAAAAATCCCAGTGAAGAGTTTCAGCTTTTGCTTACAGCTGACTCATCCTGAGGAATCACTGATATACTAGTGCTGTTTACTCAATGTATGAATTAGAAAACATTTCAGATAATTTCTCAGCGCTAGCAAAAAAAAAAAAAAATTATTTGAAGTGCCAGGAGCTATACATAATGCTTATTTGATGAGAAAGTATCTCTAAAAGAATTGCCAGTTATGCCAGTTTGAAGTGAGCTGGAAGGCTTAGCATTTCCTCTCTATTCTCTTTGAGACTGTGGAGTACACCAGGRAAGACACAAATATGTAGAAACGGAGCAGCAGCATATCCTCACTACTACAAGCTTTCACAGATCTCTTGATGTCGGAGATTAGACAGTTTACAGCTGCTGAGGATCTATCCCTGGTGCAGTAAGAAAACCATAGAACAAGTCAGGGGGGAAAAGAATTCATTCCGGATGCTTGTTTTGTAACTGCATGTTGATATTATTTCTTGAAATGCAAGCTAATCTTTAACTCTTTAACTTTGTAATTTGGTACAGTCTTGCTTCTTAACATACTGCCATAGGTTGAMAAGGAAGTGAGTTTTTTGGGGAAGTTATAGCCAAACCAATGGGTGCTCAGATTTGAATATTGACACCTAGTGTAACCACTGAAGACATGGACACGCCTCTGAGAACACAGGGGGTTAAAAGCAGAGAACGCCCTCGAGAAGTCTTTGTTTTGTTCTAGGCAGTGATGGGGTCYGGGCTGCAGGCTGCGTGGGGAGGGGAAGCCATACGGCCTAGGCTGAGGTAGGCCAGCRCCCCGGACAGAGAAGGGGGCTGAAGGGAATGGAACCGGGCTGGCCCCTGCAGGACAGAGGAGTGGAGATGTCCCGGGCAGCCCCTTTAGGGAAAGAGAGAGCCACCTTGAAATTTGATACCATGTGCTGGCAGCACGCAGGCAGAGGAGGAAGTGAAGGGGGGCGGGGAGGGTGTGAAGGTGCCCAGCCGTGGGGGTCCCGGGCAGGCTGCTGTGGAATTCCCGCTGTCCTGAGGGCAGCAGAGCCCAAGATTTTAGCCCTTTCTTAGACAAAGAAAACTCTGTGAAACACTAATCCTCCTTGATCTGAACGAGGAGAGAAACAGCCTGGGACCTGAGATATCAGAAGAAGATGGGAAAGGATCCTAGCTGGGAAGAGATGATGGAATGGCCTTGGCTGGACTTTTTCTTGTATAGCCATAGACTGAACCAATTTTCCTGTAAGACAGAGATTGCATTTAGGGAGATGCAATGGCTTGAGCCAAGAGAGTGACCTGCTGCAGTGACACCATGTGCAGGAGTGAAGTGAACAGAAAAATGAGGAGGGTGTCATGGTGCGCTCTGTCTTCAGGGAAGATCTCTCTTCTCAAGATCCTTGGCTCTACGGGAGGTGAAAATGGGGAAGACTGTTGTCCCAAAATGAGAAACTGTTGTTTTTTTGGTACTTGGCAAAGCATCCCTAAAAGGAACCCTGTAAGCAGTTTTGGTCCATGTGCAGTGGTGAGAGCCTGTAAGCAGTTTTGGTCCATGTGCAGTGGTGAGAGCACTGTACATGGAAGGAGAATGTCATGATGGTAGATTTTCTCGAGGTGGTGCCATGTGTGACATGGAAACACGAGAGGTTTCAACTGTGTTTCCTGTGGAAGACTATGGTACAAGAGAGACTCCTTTCTCCCGTAATGAACTGAGAATTGATTATGTGAGAGAGGGTAACTTGACTTAAAATGCAAGGTTTTGTCTCACTGTGCTTTGGTGGAAATAGGGTCAGGAGAGGAGGAATGTTTTGGAAGGTTTTCATTCTGAATTTGTGTGTTCCTTTTATTATAGTGTAGGTTAATAAAGTTGGGTTTTTTTTTTATTTCTAAGCTTGAGCCTGCTCTGCTCTGTTTCTGGTCACATCCCACAGCAGCCATTTGAGAAAAATATATTTTCATGGGTGCACTGGCACTGTGTCAGCACCAAGCTATGACGCATACAAAATTTTAGTAATGATTTAGCAGGTTTCAAAATCTTTAATGAACATGTTGCCCTTTTTCTTGGGGAAAATTTTCTTTTACTACATTCAAGATATGAATACTAAAATTCCTTAGATGATGTGTTCATGACTAACTTACAAACCTTTGAAAATGAAGTATTTGTCAAACAACAATATACTTATATTGGTGCATACAGTGTCACTGAAACACAAAATACTATTTTAAGTCCAGTTGTTTCAAAACAAAATAGCATTAAAGAGGTATTTGTAGTCAATACTTGCAATATGAACTACTGGATGCCATCATTGGCAGTAAACAAGATCCTGATTATCACTTATCCATTACCCTAAAGTACAACTGCACAGTTAATCAGTACCTGGTGTCCTTGGCTAATGAAGACAAATAGACCAAACATAGTGAACTGTAGTAACAAAGTGTGAGGGAATAAGGCAGAAGAGATAACCTATTGTGGGCTGACCACAACCCCTGTTCCTTGAGAAGCTGTGAACGAAGCAGTGAATTGAATGAGTTTTCTTATTAGTATGTTACTGACAGGAAACAGGTAGAGTTAAAATAGCTTTGAAAAACTTTTCATATTTCACATTATTACTGGTAAAGTACCACAATCATCAGCCTGAGACAAATAGGGTTTAGGGAGCAGTTTTTTGTCAGTTTTTGTTTTTCACAATTCAGCTCTATTTTAAGTGGCAGTAAAATAAATTTTTCATAAGTTGAGTCTGTTTTGTCCATGATGGTAATTGCTGAATGATCTGCCTGTCTTTATTTTGACCCGTGGGCTTTTCCATCTTACTTTCTCCCAGCAGTCTGGGGAGCAGGAGGACTACAAGAGTGGCTGGATGGCTGGCTGGCTGCAAGCAGAGGTCAGACCACCAAAACTTCCTTTATGGACTTGACCAGTTTTAAATGGCTCTCTGTACTTTCTTGGCTACACTGTGACAGATATCAGAAACCTATTAAGAAGGGATATCTGTCAGATTTTTTTACTTCTTAATAAATTGTTTAAGTATTGATGTGCTTTTTATGACAAGAATATAATCAGAGTGGAGAGAGAATACTACTAGGCTGAACTTGTCGAGGCCTCAAACTAGGGGAAGTGAGATTAATTACAGAAACACATTTATTCCCATTAATTAATGTTGTTGTATTTTCTGTGAATATTGTTTTTTGCAACTCATTCCATGATATATATTGGATTGTGGCTATATTATTTTTAAAAATTGAGTAAATGTTTTTTTATTTTCAAACCTTATCATATGTGCCATTAAATCTACTGAAATGTTAGTTACAAAACTCTAACTGACACATTGGATCTTTACACAGAGGTAAAAGTATGACTTCAGTGTAGGGTCCCTAGGTGACAGTCTTAAAAAGCATATTAATTTCAGCTTGGACTCTGTGAATAGCAGAGTGGACTGGCATTGTAAAACCACCAGTTTCTCCCAGCCCTATGCTTGCAGGTGTGTCACACACAGTAACAGTAGTAATGCTTCCATCAAAGCCATCAGAGAGGCAAGCATCAGGAACTCTACAGTAAGATATAACTATGAAATCAATAACAGGAATACATAATTTGTCACCTACATATAAATGAATTTCACCGCTACAATCTGCAAGTCCAGAGAATGCAGAAATGTACCTTACAGGAAAATTCAAACTATTTTTCATTCAGTTTATTAAATAAATTTATTGYAAGCATCTTTTTATTGAATTGATGATACAATTTACATCACTCTTCAAAATTATACAGAACCTTTATTATCTTTATATGGGATTTCCATTCTCAATATTTAAAGCTAGAAAAAGCAGACTGCAATAATTACGTTTGACCTGTAAGACATATCTTTTGCTATTATTTTTAACTTAGGGTGTTATAAACCATAATCTGAGCCACTCAAAAGGCTACAAAGTATTAGAAAAGCAACAGTTAGATTACTGGCAAAAGAATATATTTCCCTGCCTAGCAGAAGTACATAGGCACATATTTAGTTTTAAATAGTTGATTCGTTTCTCAACTGTTTCTCAAATTTCTTCTTATTTTCACCCATTTTCATTGTCAAGAAAGAAGTGTGCTGCATTATCTGTTGTATGCATTAATTCAATCTGAAACTGTCTCACTTAATAGCTAGAATAATGTAGTCTCTTCTTTACCATTTCTTGACATCAAAAGGGATATTGTAGCTTCACAATAGAAGATCACCAATTGAAAAAAATATTTTCTAACAGCTTTGTGATACAACATCTTTGAAAGTGGTTTGCTTCTCCTTTTCTTGGTTTTGGATGTGCAAAAAATCTCACTTGTGGGGTTTTTTGTGGGGTTTTTTTTGTGGGTTTGGTATTGGTTGGGGTTTTTTTTGAAAAAAAAAAGCAAAACTCACAAGACCATGATGCATACAGCTTATTAAAGTCAAAACATTAGGAGAAGTTACCTACTAGTTAGTCTGACAAGCAACTGTTTTCTTTCAAAGGCAAATTTCAGCCTTTGTGAAATGTGCTGTAGGTAGCCCAGGAGAGAAATCACCCAAACTGTCCAGATTACATGCAGCTTGAGAAGCACCAGTGAAAAATTTCCTATACATCCAAATTCTATCCTGGACAGAGTGAGATCTTGTTATTTTAAGACTCATGATTTTGATGGAAGTCTAACATCATGAAGAAAACAACATGCTCAATAATCTCATGGAATACAGGTGATTAGAATTTTTAGATATAGGATGATTACTAAACAACACATTCCTAATATTCACATAAAAAGCTAAACATTTAAAAGAAAAAAGAAAAAAATTCAAATATCTTCACTCTTGGTAAAGCCACTAGGCATTTTAGAAATCTGAGGTGAAATAACAGGAAGGCCAAATTAATTGACTACCCTGTTCAAAGATGTCCACGTTGTAATAAACAGCAAAGAAGAAACCTCTGAAGACTTCCAGGGAAAAAGAGAAAACTCACGTGTCTGAGGATGCATGTTAGAAAACCCATACACACAATACTGCAAAGCAGAAGGGTAAATATTTTAACACCTACCACTTAAACTCCTCATGTTACGTCTTTCCTGGTCTTTAGTCTTTTGTGGGTGATTTGCAGGAATTATTCAGCCAGAATTCTTTCTTACAGTGTCTAATAGGCACTGTAAGAAAATGTTGATTTGATAATACTGAGAAAGGGCAGCACCCAGAGGCATTAATAGATGTGGTAAAGACCAAATCGGCAATAAATTATGATGCAGCTGCTCACTCATTCCCTTCCCTTCACCAACCAACACTGGATAGGGAGGAGAATTGGAAAAAGTAAAACAACCAAAAATCCACATCATCATAATAATGAAGAGTAATAAATTCATATAAAAGAGAGGAACTAAAAACCAAGAAGTCAAATTAATAGCCAGTACAGTTGCTCACTGTCTCCAGCTGATGCCTAGAGTGTCCTCAGGTAGCAACCAGGACCCCCACTTTCTGTACTGAGTATGGCATTCTGTGGTATGGAGTGTCTTTTGGCCAGTTTGGATGACCTCGGCTAGCCATGSTCTCCCCAGCTTGTGCAGCCTCTCGCTGGCAGCATGGGAGACAGATTATTTGATTACTTTATTATGTCATAATGAACCMTAACTACTTGTAAGTTTATTAGACACTGACAATGTTATGAATTACTTTGGTCCCATGACTGTTTCAAAATTAGAATTCCCTATTGCAGGAGTAGCAATCTTGACTTCAATTTCTAGGAAGTACAAGAAAACTGTGCTTAAAAGATCTCTGCTTGTATTTCCAGACAAATTTTGTACTGCTGGTGACTTACACAAATGTAGAGATAACAAAGCAACAGGTGAAGATAACTGATCAAAGTAATCTATCTCAAAAGACAAGTAGCAAACACTGCATTGCTTATTCTGTTTTAGTGAGAATTTGTCTTGAAAATCACCTTCTTTTTTCCTTGCTCAGGTTGCTGGAAACCCAGATGAAAAATTAGCTAACAAACAGGCCCTGAAACACATTTGTTCAAAACCTGCTTCATCTTCAATGGACACCTGAGGAGAAACTAGTTAAAAGCTTGACAGATTCAACACATGGCAAAGCATCTTTTGTTGGCAGTGCCTTAAATTGCTATGAGGGAAGGGGTGTCAGTGAATCAGAGGTCAGCACAGGGAAAGAAAATGCCACTGTTAATTCTATGTTAGAAAAAAGTGTTATATACAAATCCCAAAAATACAAAAAACCACCACATTTTATAAATTCATTTAAAAAATTCTTAAGCAATCTTATATATCTATCTGTGGAAACATACATATTCTAAGAGTGATTTTATGTGTAGCATAAGTTTCACATGAGATAAAAGGACAGATTTTCCTGTTCCTACTCTCTGACCTTCAAAATAGTCAAATTTAGATTCAGTAGGTGCAGGGGAACAAGTAAGTTTGGGTTTAAATCACAGTTTGGTAAGCTGATGAACAGGATTCTAAGATGTGCTCAGATGTGACAATAAAGTTCTGTACTTAATGACCCAAAGCGGCTTTAAGAGTCCTCTTTCTTACATCCCACTGATATACACCTGTGGAGAACCTGGRGGGGCATCCTCTGGGTTGGGGAAACACAAGAAGCTTCCCTCAAAAAGCCGATAAGACCCCATTGGCTCATTCCCCTGTTCCTATGCTCCTGTGTCCCTGAGCCACTCCTTCCCTATTCCCTGATTGGCCCTTATCTTTGTACTGCCCCAGGGCCAGGGTCAGCCCCTGGGCCCCTACAGAGAGAGAGCTGGACCCTGCATGTGTGTGTGCCTGGGACCTGAACTTCTCACCGCACAGCTGAATTAAACACCTGTGGATATTATATAAAGGCCCTTTTTGCTTCTTTACCCTGGACTTTACTAGCAGCTATTCAGGCTATAACATACATTTATGTAAAAAATGACCAGAACTATTCAAGTGCAAGTTCATCAGACTTAATGAAGTATGGGTTAGACTCCAAACAAAAAGGGCCAAATGTCTGAAATGTATCTGAAAGTATAACGGAAAACAAAATAAATCAAATTGCCTGATGACTTTACCTAAATGGTCATAACCACTGAGTCTCTTTGGGGTAGCCTTTCTATGTTTAGAAATTGCTTGGACTGAAGATGTATTTAAATATTTGGCCATAGATAATAAAAGTTATGATTATGAAAGGGTCTGAGTATGAGGCACTTATTTTGTTTTCAATTCCCAGTCTTTCTTGAGTAACTCCCTTCAGAAAGGAGGGAGAGAGATTATAGACATAACACTCTCTTTAGATTAAATAATTACACATAGAGTATGAGGTCAATTGCATTCTAGAATGTATAAAAAACATTCTACTACAGATGTCCTGAATTCTGCCTTTTCTCCTGGAGGATACCATCACATCACCCACTCTTCAAGACACAATAAGTGTGTGAATCAAAGCAAAACTACAGCTCTCCACCCCCTTCTCCTGGATAGAAATAGGCCTCTGTGGACAGAAATATGCACAGGAAAAGCTATCTAAAGACAAAACAAAATTCATATTTTGTTCATTTAGATCAAAGCACATAAGCCTGCCTCAAGGTCCTCAAAAACAAGAAGGAACCAACCAGCTGTGTTTGGACCATCTCCATTCTGTTATTCTGATAGGAAATCCATATTGTTTTGTGTGCAGAACCCACACTTACATTCTGGTTTTAAAGGTTCTTTTCATGTTTTAAGTATGCTCAGTGATTTCATTATTAGTCATTTTCATTTTTTGTTTGTGTGAAGGAAAAGTTCATATCACTTGGCAAAAAGAAATGCAAATATAAGGAATTATTTATCCCCTTTGAATAACCAGCTAATGAATTTGCCAGGGGAGAAGCAGGGGTGACACAACATGACATTTTATTTTCATTACAATCTAACTAAAATTATTGCTTGTCTCACAACTGCAATGAGTCAACAAACTTGCTTGCATTTCTTTGTACTCAAATTATACTAATTTACACCTGACAACAATTCAGCTCACTTGCATTCCAAAGAGTAAAAAACTCTAAAGTATATTTTAGAGCTCTTTTCAAGTCTGACTTACTCTTTTTGAGTTCTACCCCCTGCTTGGGAAAGCTTTCTGACTTACCTGAATGCTGATGTAAAAGAATGCAATTATTTGACCAGGTAAGAAAGCTGTAGCAAAGGCCTGTGGTGTTCTACAGCCACAGGACAGATATGAATATATGTGCAGTTACATGATGGGTGTGCCTTCATGCTAGACAGGACAGTAGATGGACAGCAACCACACTGCCAGCCCAGTGCCTTGGTAAACTCAACCTTCCTTGAGCCTGGATTTCTCTCCAAAAGATACAGGCCTGGTTGTAGTGCAGTAACCTGGCAGTGCTCTCCTCAGAAATAGTCAGGAGCCAGAAACATATTGTGGAGCTGTGCAGGGAATGTGTTCCAGTCAATGTGTGTGACAGAGAATAAGAAGGCGAGGCGTGAGGAGTGAGTGTCACAGTCACAGCATGGGAACTTTACATGCTTTTCTTCTGGAAAGAGAAAAGATGAATGGTTACAAGCAGCTTTCCTTTCTGGAGRCAATTCTGAACAATAAAGCCTGTTCTCATGTGCCTAACTCCAATCTCACACTACAGAGGAGACTGAAATTAGTATTTTCAATGTGGCTATGAAGGCTGTGCTTGCAAAAGGGAGACTCTAGAAAGCATGATATAGAGCGGGCATGAGAAAATATTGGCTCTATTACAGGTTCCACTATTAACTCAGACCTTATTTAAATAGTTTATAATACTGTTACACTAAATTGTCCAAGTATTGTAACAAGTGGGGAATCGTTATTTTAAGGGAAAAGAAGGTTTTGTGAAGGCAGTACAAGTAAAAAATATTCATCTCCCTCTTCTAAATAATCATAGTGCAATCTACATGCTCTGACATATGCATTCTTAATAAAAATAACATTAGCAGTCATAGGAATTATCCAATTTTAATAAACTTTGCAATACTTACATTCTGAAATAAAATCAGTAGCAGGTGGGTTCAGCAAAAATAGGACACTTTTTTCCCCTAGGTGTCCTAGGACACCTTTTTTTAAACTTTTAACTGTGTTGTCATGTCAAAGACCTACAATATTTCATCTTGAGAATAACTGTCACAATCTTAAATTATATATTAATTCTATTCTAGTCTATTTGTCATTTTCTCTATTTCAGTCATGATTTTATGGATTTGCTGCATAATGGTTTACCATAATCTTTTATTCATTAACTATGACTAAAATTTCTTGCAAGCATAAAAAAATTATTTCACTTTTACAGCATCTAATCTAAGGATCTCAAAAAGTGAAAAACAGTAAGCTAATTAATTCTAACAACAATGCCAACGTTTGACAAAGGTTATAACTTTTAACCTAAGTTTTACTTGAGCCACCAGCAAAATGCCTAGTCCTCTGATGTGAAATAGAATTGCTGACTGAAAGGTCTCAGCAGGATAATATTTTGGGTCTTTTTCTACCCTGTGCTCAGAAGTTTCTATTAGCCAGTTGTAGACTATTTGGGATGTTACAAAGTCAGACATTACTTCAGAAAACACATATGTTTATCTAGAAGGGGTCAGGAAAAACACGGTTTTCTGCAGAAGGCGTGGACTTTAAAAAGCAAAAAATTTGGATTTAGTCTAGACTATGCATGTTTGGCCAGATGTTAATTTCATGTTAGAAAAATTAATTAGCCATAGAGTTTGTTAATACTACATTCTGGGGCCTCTTAGTACAATTATTGCACTAGTAATTTAACTGTTATACCATGAACTTGCAAATGCTACCTTAAATTGCTACCACATGTCAATATCTGTGTGTTTATAAAAGACATGATAAATCATGTGGTTCTGGCAAGCACTTAAAAAAACCAAGTTCGCTAAGTGTACATTTGGCACAGCTAAATATAGAATCAACTACTTTTGCAAAATACAGGAATGCAACAGATGACATTCTTGAAACATCCTGATCTGCATTAGTAAAAACCCCAAATGTCCCAAGAAGTATGCTCAAAAAGCCATCCTATTTCTGTAAGAAAAGCCAAAACAGTCTGCCAGACTGTTGCCACTATATCAAAAGCATGGTATTTCATATAAATCTAGAATCACAATTTACAATTCTCAGTCATCCTGCAGACACTTTGCAGCATCACTGTATCCACAATTTAAAGCCCATTTTAAAAGCCTTGGATCTAGCTAACAACTACTTTCAATTTTGTTCCATACCTACATTGGGCAAAAACCACCTGAATCATCTAATCTTTTCTGACAAAGAGGAAAAAAAAATGCACATATTATACGTTTTGTACAAACTGAAACCTTTGGCTAAACTATGGGGTATGTTTTCTCAAGGGCACAGTAATCTTTTTGAGGCAAAGCACACAGGAGAAAAGTGTGTGACACCTTTGCTCACGCTGCATTTTGATCCACTCGAATATATAACAGCCTCTCAAGGTGTTGATGGACCACATGATGTACAGAGCCACAAAGACCCCTCCTTTCATTCTGTCTTCAGACTCTTTCTTTTCTTGACTCTCTGATTTGGAAGTTACTGAGAAACTGCATAGAAAAGATGGTACACCATTGTATAGCTTACCACATTTAATTTATGGATTTTAATTACTATAGCTTTTCAAATTTTGATGATTGTATGACATTTAGACCTCATATTATTTTGGAATGCCAGACCATGGCTCCTTAGAAAGACAGCTGAGAGGTCACTAAAGCTTAATCAACTTCACAATCACAGCACCATTCATTCCCTGAAAGAAATCTTCCTTGCCATCTTTAGCTCTAACAGCCACAAAACATCAAGATCAGAAGAATGACCTCTCTAGTTCACAGTTCTGACTCAGCTCCTGCAACAATTTTCTAAAGCTCTGTCAGTGTGTGAGGCATGTACTAAGATCCTAAAAAACAGTGTACAGAGTGATCATGAATCATCATGGCAGAACTAAGCAAAAGACAGTGTGATGCAGGTGTGAGCCAAAGAAAGATGGAATGAGGAAAAAAAATTAGTGTACAAGTGTATGGTTTTACTGCATCCCTCTCCTTTCTCCTAAACCATTTTTTGGCAACTTTTTTCTGTTTTCCTGCTACTTTGTGCCTCTTAAAACACTTCAATGCAAATCTTGACGTTAAAAAAAAATCAGAAAACCTGCAAAAGGACCAGCTCTGCCTCTGTTTGGAAGGAAACAAAAGTACTTTCTCCCTCTACCTTCCAAACAGGAAGGAAAGCACAGAAGTCAAGAATTTTCTTGAATCTTCCTCAATCATTTTTTTCTAACATGCTGAAAATGTGTCTCCTGCTTTAATCTTCCTTGTCTCTACTCCTTCCTAGTGTTTGCTTTGTTCTCATGATAAAATGATATATATCATTAGCAGTTTAATGTAGCATTTTAATGCACTTAGTATTGTTTTGATTTTTTTTTCTTCCAGAGCTGTAGTGGTTACCTATAGCTGTTTGCAAAGTATTTCAAACAATCTGAAACAAGGGTCCTGAATGATTGAAGAATATTATGTAAGGGCACAGAAAGCCTTTCAACTTCATAAGATAAATTTAAATGCATCATAAGATGATAGCGATGAAAGCCATATGAAATTATGTCCTAAAGTCTCATATGAAATGTAGTCTGCTCAGTGCTCTATTCCATATCAAGAAAACCACCACATGTGGCACTGTTAACAGGAGTTGGCAGTCTCCAAAGAATGGTTGCAGAATCATGGTCTATGAAATTAATTTCTCTTTTAGCCCTGGAAGAGGTGTTTTAGTTCAGAATTTACACATTGCATAAAGCTGTGTTAGGTACAGTAAAATTTTAAGCAGAGTGGTAAGGATGTGGACCAATTCCATGACCATTTAACCCTTCTCTGTTGCTCAGAGATCTCTGAGGTTTTACAGTAGAAATATTCATAGTAGCACATAGTCTGGAATTTAACTCCACAGAGGATGGAGTGGGAGGAAAAGGAAGAATGTTTACCTTCACTGAAATAATCAGACTGTACAAAACAGTTTAGTCACAGTAGTCTTTTCCTTTTATCTTTTTTTTCTTTTTTTTTTCTGTTGTGCTTCTTTCTTTTTACAAAAGATGCTGCCAGAAGGCAACCCTGGCAGCTGGCTCCAGGAAAGAAAAGTTGCCAAGACACAGGGAGAAAATGGACCTGTCCTTGGACTGAGACAGTAAATTGGAAAATACAAACACAACTTGTATGTGCACAACCGATTTCACCACAGTCCCCTCACAATTATCCTCCTTGACAACACTGAAGAAGAGAGTGCACAGAAATTATCTTCAGCCTCCAGCTAGTTATTGCTACCAGCCCTCATACTGTTGTTCTGATGTATGAGATCCTTTACAGCTGATATCTCCAGACCAAGGATATTGGTCTCTGAAGCATACTGCAAGAAAATGAGCACTCCATGTAGCCATACTTTTCACATAMCTTCCACCTGGTTTTGGGCATATGTCTTGCTTCTACCAGAGACCCATTAATTAACTTAAAACCAGAAAATCAAGTATTAAAGGCTGCCTGGAATGCCTCATATCAACCAGTGTAAAGATCAAAAATCTCTTAGTATTTTAGACAACTTTGGCTGTATTTTAGACAACTTTGGTCCTATTTTCTTATTTAATGGGGTTCTGGCACTCAAAATTAGGTTCAAAAAAGCAACAACATTGAAAGGGAAAAACCACATGTACATAACATGAACTTGGACACGTAGCAGGAATGAGGATTACACCCTAGAGATCAGAATAACTACACTCAATAATTGAAATTACATAGTAATTTATTAGAAAAAAAAAAGAGAGAAGAGTATTTCATGGTCCAGCATTATGGTGCATCACCTGCTATTGCTCTTACATTTTTCACTCGATCAATACTTCCTTCATACACAATACTTGATCTCCAATATCTAGGTAAAAGTCAGATTCTTATGGAAACTTTAGAAGGTAAACTCCAATCATTCAGTGATTAGTCATATTTCATGTAAATGCTTACAAAGTTTAGAGTACAAAAGGCAATTTTTAATTCAATATTTAAAACTATCTCTTAAAATAATTTTATAGATATTTTAGGTTTTCAAGAATAAACAGTGACAATCTATTCTTCAGAGGACTTAAGTAAAGAAAGCAATCATTAAATCCACCTAAAGCACAGACACTTGCAGACTCAGAGACTTAGAGAAATGTTCTGGGAACTTTTGAATGGTCCCTGAAATGCTAAACATGGAAGGTTCCTCAGACATATTTTTCTGCGCTCTGGTTCAAGTAGTAAAGGATTTTGCAGACTTTTTAGCTGTCCCTGTGCATTGTGTACCCTTTAATGGCAAAAACTCCCCAAGAAACCACCCATATTATTCAATATTGTATTCCTTTCTCAGCTTTACTGTCAATGTAAGACAGCCTTTTATTAAATGCACTTTTCCCTATTTCTCGGGGATTTCAGCTTTTGTTTCATGACACACCACAGCTGAACTTATTTATATGAATTTTAAATGGATTGTCACAATGCAACAAGGACTGTGCAGGTTGTATAAATTTTCATGATAATTCTGTTGTAACCAAGATCACTCATGCCATCCCTCCATTAACAAGATACTTACTTAGCCAAAATCAATAAATGCCTCTCTTGAACACCTGGAATCTAGCCCTATCCAACTGCTACAGACACACAGCAATGTCCCCTAGTTTAGCACAATTTTAATGTAGTTTGCACAATACTGAATATGATTTTGTCTGGATTTTCTGGTGTGACTAGAACACAAACTAATGATAACCAGGAAGGTCAGAAGTTAGAGAAAAGAAGCAAAAAAAAGATTAAATTCACCAGCCAAGGACTAACCCTAACCATAAAATAGGTAAACAAACAAACAATGAGTATACCTTAAAAAAATATTTGTAAGCAAATTCAATATTCTGGATGAGATAATGGTAATGGAAGCAAAATTCAAAAGTGATCCTAAACAGATGGAAGTATTCAGAGCAAATACATGCTTACCCTAAGCCCCAGAGACTAGCAGATGTCTTACAGAAGGTAAAGGGATACCTACATAGAATATACACAGAAAAGGAGCAGTGGTCTGCAGAGTGCCTTTGTCAGACAGATTCTCTCTGAGATGGTAGAATTCTTGTAACTTCTATAAACCATCACACCAAAACATAGAGAAGCTAATCTCCAATGAACTTCCACTGTAAATGTTATGCTGTTAATTTATACTAACAAGACATAAAGGCCTAGTTTTAGAGGTCTATGTACTTAAAATGAGTTGACAGAGAGCTGCTTACTTGTCACATCTCCTGTAAAAAATTATTTTGCTGACTGACAAGACRAGGCTGTCCTTTTTTATGCTATTACCAGTTTTTCAGACAATCCCTACCATGAACTGCATAAAGTTGTATTTCATTCAAGCAGCACTTGAACTGTTTCCAAAAATAGAATTAGCTACATTCTTTGTGTTTATTAAATCCATTTTCCCATAATAATTGATTAAAACATTGTCTTTATAATAACTGAAAGGGATAATCATTAAAACAAATGTATTCTGACTCAAGAACTTATATAGAATCTACAGAAAGAGGCCCAATGCTGGGCTTGTACAAGTAACATTTTTTTGTAAAAGTCCTTACTAATTTACAGATAGATCACTGTTAAACAGACATGCTATACTGAATAGTGTTAAATAAAAATGAGCAAATTATTTTTGGTGACAAAGACAGAATTAATTTGCGTTCTAGCATATGGTTCAAAAATGCTTTAGCAAACGCTGCATGTATTAACATTATTAAAGTTATTGTTTCAACATTGTAGTTTAATGATTTTATGTACCTGAAAATTACCAGTTTCAACTGTGCATATTATGGTTATAAAGATAAGATGAAGTGTTTAGTCTTTTATGTGTGCTACAGCATTACTAAACTTCTACACATCAGAATACTTTAGTATATGAGCTGTTAGGCTCATGAGCAAAATTTCTATCCTTCATACCTAGTTTTCTAGTTACAATGTCTATTATTCATCTGAAGTGTCTTCTTTGCCATAAAATAAATGTTTTTGTAAAAACTTAGTGATTAATGCTTACAGCATTTTTTGGTTGTAGTTTTCTTTGGCTTTTTTTTTACCAAGCACCTCACTTTTGGAACTTCTTCCACAGTCTTCTTGTAATCAATGCAAATACCTGATTAAATATCTTCATGCTTCATGCTTTTTTAAGTCTAACTGGAGATTATGTGAATATTCATAGGCTATATTAACTKGATTTTATCTTGATAATTTTCCTCTCCATCTTTTGGCTCTCCATTTTAATGATAAGGAAGAGCTTTCCCTGGTAAATGCTGTGTCCAATTCCAATTAAAGAAATCACCTAAACTGACCTTTCAAAAACAAAACAAATTAGGTATTTGCAAAGAAAGAGCAAATCACACTCAAAATCAGATACTGCACAGGTTCTGTACATATTTGAGGTAGTGACTTTAAAATTCAGATGTCAAATTTAGAACTAATAAACATACCCAGAACAAATGCAAATCATACGTATGTGTATATAAAGAGACCCACACACATTGCTTTGCTGCCTTTCAGCCTATTTTGCTTACTTTGTAGGATAAGAAAAAATTCAGTTTTTCTGTATTGTGCAATACACCGTGTCCCAGTGTCACTACCTTACATGTAGACAAATACACACTCCCTGGCTTCTCTATCACAAACTATATATTTTGTTATAAAATTGAACTAACTTGTAGAATGAAAAATTTATTTCTTTAAACAAAAAATTCTTTTCCCTTGGGTGATATTTTTGTTTGCCTTAAGCTCTTCAGAAATCTGAGTGATCCCCTGGTTGGTACTCTCTCATGTTTCGTGAGAACTGAGGTTGTCAGACCAATTATTCCAATTATTCATGTTTGTAAGATCTTCCCTAATTTGTCAGACAAATCAGGGAAGCACTCAGCAATTTGTTAGSACTCAGAAAAAATCACATTATTAATGGGGGGTTTTGTCACCCACTCATTCACATACACTAAGTGTTGCTGTGATCCCTTTGAGGAAAATACATACTAACATTAAAATCTTCCATAGATTCCAAACAACACTTTGAATAAAAACTGCAATATGCATAGCATAGCACTGTCACATGTGCCCTATTGATGGGCCACACTGCCATTCTACATCAGCTGGTTCAGGCACTAGCAGTTAACTGAATCCTTGCTCACAACCAGACAGTTTCAGGTGGGCTTTACTGCTACAATAATGAGTTTGCTAAAGAGTCAGCTATTTTCAAAGCCCAGGAATATAGGTACACTCTTCACCTGGTGAAAAACATACTAAAGAAATTGGTAAAATAGATTTAGTGTTTCTATGAAGACACTGAAATTCCTTAAAGACAACATCAATTTTTCTTCAGATATTTCGTCAAATCAACTGAAATAGCTTAAATCAAAACACAGAGTACCCTGCCTTCTCATTTGCTATATTTCATGCAAGAAAAGAGTACCCCAGTATCTTTTTATTAAAAACAAAACAAAAAAAATGAAAAAAGGCATTTTTATATTTTTAACTTATATTTCTGACTTTTAAATGCAGTTTCAACTCAGTGAAGCAACTAATATAACCAATATATATTTAATTATATGGAAAAGWTGGTTTAACTGCAAGGCAAATTCAGTACCAAAAATTCAAAGAAAACTGCCTTGCCTGAAATGTACACAAATCAATTCTTTGTAGTGATTTGAAAAGAGCTGTGCTTTAATACCTAGATTACTAAAACCAGAGTTGATAAAGCCCTATATTCCAGTGGGTAAAGCTTTACTGAAAAACTGACCATCTATAACACACTTCATGAAATTCTTTTTTCTTCTTCCCAAACTGACACAACTACTAGAGCTGCTTAAACTCCTAATGCTAACTATATTAATCTGTCATCTACTGAAAACTTTGACAATTTGAATTCAAAGTAGAATATTAAGGATCTGCTGACACCCTACAAAAATCTTGAAAAAACACATTTTATACACAATGCTTCTGTATTACATCTTTCTCTGAATTTCTTCAACCTTCTTCCTCTTACTGTGTAAGGCGTAATTAAGGCAGGTCATGGTCCATACAGTTGAAAGCATCAGGAAGTCATGATTAGACTTACCAGAAACAACATGACCCAATTCACTTTTCTACAATGATATTATACTCAAAAAAGTTTGTGGTAACACCCACAGACTGCACTGATCTCATAAAATGGCCTGTAAGTCCAAAAGTTATTCTTCTAACCTCCCTTTAGACTACCTTTGATTTTTTTAGCAGTTTCTCTTTTAAGAAGCACAGTGAGAGCACTCCACTGACATTGAGGAGACTTGTAGAGGAACCTCACAACAGTGCTTGAGAAGTGTCCCTGGGGACAGTCATCAACAGTCTCATGCTTTCTGCACTTGGGATCCTGGCATTCTCTACTGCTGGAATGATTTTAAGGCTAACCAATAGAAGAAGCATAAGCACACTGAACCTCASTGATTTTATTCTCTAGCTATGCAGCTCCTTGCAAGATGCAAACCATTGGCAAAAAGATAAGCTGTCACAAATAACAGCAAATTGCACCAAGGACTTATTAAGTAAAAAATTATTAAGCTTAGCAATTTGTTCTGTAATGAAATGTATAAATGTGATTTACCACAATTATATGAGAGGATGCTAAAATATGGTCTTTAAGATAAACTATTTCAGTAATGTTTTTTAAAATGTTTTATAAAATACCAAAAAATTTATCAGCTTTCACAAAGAACATTGCATTAGCAAAGATATAACAAGTCAGTAATTAAGGTAGCAGAATTATGGACTGAGATGCTTGCGTGTCTGAAATTTTACAACAAAACTTATTTTATTAAATTTTACTTTTCTTGATTTTTCTGTATTTATTCTTATATAAACTGTATATAATCACTCATAATTCCATCTAGAAGGAAGCACAGAATAAGCTTGTCATTTTATAGAACAAAATACAACCTTTCTTATGAAAGTAATTTCATGTTTGCAGTCGGAGAAACCACTTGAAACAAGAGATTT
Organism: Cardinalis cardinalis; assembly: GCA_014549065.1. Taxonomy (NCBI): domain Eukaryota; kingdom Metazoa; phylum Chordata; class Aves; order Passeriformes; family Cardinalidae; genus Cardinalis; species Cardinalis cardinalis. Next base: position 966,606 of record JACDOX010000177.1, read on the forward strand.
GTTTCAATTTGGCTAATATCTCATTATTGTTTACCCCAAAAGCACAAGGCATAGCTGATATTGTGGTATTTAACTTAACTATTGTAGAAGTGCTGACAGTATACGAACAGCAGCTGATGATGCTATCAAAACCATTGCTCTTGATAGCACTGCCACCTGCTGTTCATCTTAATTTTGTTTCTTGCTCAATAGTTTTAACTACTGACTTTGTACAGCTAATTTCACTTCATCTATTAGAAAGTTGTACAATCAACATTGATTTTTTTTAAAACCATTTAAAACACTGCTTGTTATTTCAGTTTCTTTTGGCAGCAGATGCATAATTTTCTTTTTCTCATGATTTTTTAAATGCACAGAATAATCACACTAAAGAAACAAGACCTCCTGCCTGCTTTTTGGAAGTGTTTGTTTAGGCTTCTCTATGTGTTTCTTAAGATGTTTTCACACAGTAAAAAATTTAAAAGTAAATAAACTAATTAAAAATTTATTAAATTATGTTGTTTAATTTTTAGGCCAACAAACCTAGCACAGAAATTCACGAGATGTTAGATGTTAAAGAAGTAACTTTTACTCTTTAGAAAATAGACCTAGTAAGTTGTTGCGGAATTTCATCATATAAGTTAGGCCTTCAGCTCTATGGTATTAATATGCTTCTATGAATTTAATCAGAGGAGGCTATTCAACAATGAAAGACAAATTATTACATTTCCTTTGCAACTCTCTTTAGAACTAGCCTATGTTTCTTACAGACAAAAGAGCAGACAAATTAAAAAATAATTGAAATTGAAACTTGGTACATGTACATACTTTATTCTTGTAAGTTTGTATAGAGAGAGAAAAAGATGAGATGTTTGTGGGGGAGTTTATAAATGTATTTAATTACATGTTTATCTGTTAAAGCATATAACACTGTCCTAAATCTACTACTAAATTTCAGGGGTAGTAAGTAAGCCAAGCTATCAAGATGGTTGCCTTACATTGCTGCTCAGAATATTGTGTTTGAAGAAAAATGCTCCTTCCACTGCCTGGTCTTGAAGGCTGAATTCCAAAGAAGTTTATTGCTAAATTACTAAAAGAGAGTGGATTGTAGGATAAAAAGCACTAACAATCTTTTGGGGCAGATGTGAAGATTCAAATTGAGGACTTGTTTCTGCTCTGCAGTGGATTTCCATAGCAAGGTTTTCATAGCAGGGGGGATATARGGGTGGTTTCTATTAGAAAGTAGTCTCTTAGTAGTAGTTTCTATAGGAAACTATCCAAAGAACTGGTGCCGACCCGTTCCAAGACAGACCCGCCACTGGCCAAGGCTCAGGCCATCGGTGACGGTCCTGCCTCTGGGATACCTGATTTAAGAATGTGAAAAAGTTACTGCACCAAAGCAATTGCAGCCAGAGAGAGGAGTAATCACATGTGAGAGAAGGAGTTCTACAGATACCCAGATGAGTGGAGACGGAGGGGTAGAAAATTCTCCAGGTACTGAAGCTGGATTCCATCTGCAGTCCAAGATGTAGCCCATGGTGAGGCAGCTGCGCCCCTGCAGCCCATGGTGCGCCATGGTGGAGCACAGATCCACCTGCAGCCCAAGGACAACCCTGTGCCAGAGCAGGTGGATGTCTGAATGAAGCTGTGGGAAGACCTTGTAGAGGACTAGAAGGACATAGCAGGACTTCTAGAGAGAGAGAGATGCCCAGGCTGGAGCATCTCTCTCTCTAGAAGTTCTGCTGGAGAGAGGACTTCCATGGAGAGAGGTGCCCAGGCTGGAACAGGTTTGTGGGCAAGACTTGTGACCCCAAAGTGCACCCAGGCTGGAGCACTGCATTCCTAAAGGACTACAGACCATGGAAGGGACCCATGTTCAAGCAATACATGAATTACTGCAGCCTGTAGGAAGGACTCATACTCAAGAAGTGCATGGAGGAGAGGAAAGATTTTTCTCCTAAGGAAGATGCAGTAGCAGAGACCATAACTCCCATTACCGTCTCACTTGCACTGCTAGGGACAGGAGTAGAGAGTCAGAATGAAGTTAAGAAATTAGGCAGGGAAGGATGGGAGAAAGCTATTTTTAAGATCTGGGTTTACTTCTCATTATCCTACTCTAGTTAGAATGGTAATAAATTAATTTCCCCAAGTCTGTTTTACCCATGACAGTAACCAGTGAGTGATCTGTACCTATCTTTATCTCACCCATGAAGCCTTTCTTTGTATATTGTCTCCTCCGTCCAGCTGATGTGGAGAGTGACGAAGTGAATTTGGTGGGCATCTGGCATTCAGGCAAAGTCAACCCACCACATACTTTTTATGGGAATTCTTTCTTCTTCCCACTATGCTGACTATAAAGAATCCCTTAGCTAAATGACTGCCCTTATACTGACAAGGAAGTGTAGATACATAACATGGACAGCAGAGGGACTGGGCTGACAGAACAAGGACATTTGCAACATTAAGACAGTATGGGAATAAAAATTACATGTTAAGAGTACAGTTCAACTGTTCCCTTCAAAGAAAAGACAGAGGAGAATATGAAAGAGTTGTACTATGAGTGACATAAAATAGGTGAGAAATGACTGCTTACTCTATTCCAATAGCATAAGAATCAAACGAGCATACTAGATGGCAGGTTCAAAGCAAAAACAATACCAACAAAAAAACCATGTTTTTTTCCAAACAACCTGCAATTAAGGTGCTCCCTGCAATTGAATACTGCAGATGCTAGAAATCAATTAATTTGAAAAAAAACCTATTTTTTTAAAACCCTTTCTAGGAATGATCATTGACTGTTAATAACCATGAATACCACCTCCAAAGTATTCTGCAAATTATTGAAAGAGGGTCAAAGAAAGAACTCTTGCAATCTTTAACACCATGAGATATGTTTTTAATCACTGCCAAAGATGTCATAGATATCTTGGACTTTAAAAACTGAGCAAACACGAGCCTGAAAGCATGCTAAACTATCTCGAGAAAAGTAGAATAGGAAATGACAATTGAGTAACAGCAGTCTGGATGTAGCAACTGGAGTAGCTATATTGAAGACATAATTGTGATTGTGTGGGACAAAATTATGGAAGATGTTAAGATGATGAATAGTGAGAAAGAGAAAGCAGTGTAATGAGCTTGAAATCTGTCATAGGAATCAAGACTGCAGACATAAGCAGATCCAGGAGATGGGAAAATAGTTTAAGCTGGCAGATACAAGATGTTCCACCATGGCTGCAGCAAGGGTATATGGAAATGAGTGTCAGTATTTTCAAGGTTATCTGGTAAAGGACATTTTTCAGTGCAGCCAATGAGAAAAGGAGGAAGCCATACAAAGGAACATACAGGGACACAAACCTGACCACAAAATTATAAGGAAGGTGGTGATGACAGCCAGGTTGGCTCAGCCACATAAATTGATGAGGAGACATGTGAAGGCAAAGGAATATTTATTCCAACAAGGTTATCTTAATTGGGAACTTGGTCAGTTGGCAAACCAAAGGAACAGTGGTAAGGCAGAAAGCAAATATACTGACACCTGACTAAGCAAACATGTCAACAGTGACAGTAAACTAACCTTGCCAATCCAATAGCTGCTGAGCTATCATGCAACTACGGCCGCCACTACTTTGATGAAAACTCACCTGGAGTTTTCAGCTAGTCAGTCTGCAAACCCAGGGGTCCTCTGGTCATTCTGCAAATCCAGGGGCCCTGAACCATGTGGAGTGAGGGAATCAACAGAGCTGTGGAGGGACAAGCAGGGAAAGGGAGAGCAAAGAAGAACAGATAGACAAAAAGGACAAAAAGGGATACAGTTGTCTGCAAAGAAGCGCCACTGCGTACAGGAATCTGGCTTAGTCCTGCACTAGATGGCCACAGTGTGTCTTGTCTTCTTGCATCTTCTTATTAAAAATTCTCTTATCTTCCTCTCTACATAATTGATTGCGCTGTCCCGTGTATATGCATGCTGCAAGAACCAAGAGCTCAGTGCCAGGTACCTGGGGGGACCTGCACGTACCTGTGTGTGAATGGAATGTGGTGCCAGCCATTGGAGTAAACCTGGGAATGTGGGTGCTCCTGGCCCGTGGCATCAGAGACTGGAGTGAGGAGGGAGATCCCAGCACAAGCTACAGAGAGCAAGAAGGGGCCTCTCCCGTCATAGGCAGGAATAGTGCCTGTTTCCAAAATATATGGTGGGTGGCACTGGCGAGAGAGAGCATAAGCAAGATCACAGATCACAGGAGATAGAAGGCTAATATGATAAAAACAAAGAATTAACCCAGAGAAGGAACAGTTTTATGAAACCTGCTTTGACGACCTAAATCTTTATCCCTGATTTGGTTCCACTATTTTCCTCAAATATATTGAAAGTCTTTTTATTTTCCAAAACAAGCAAAACTAGTTTCCTAGTTTTAAAATACACTTTAATTTGACTTCAAAGGAAGTCATCCTTTGAACTTGAAACAAGCAGCATGAAGATAATTATGATTAAAGCAAAAAATAATTTGCAGGTATCATATCATACCAGTTTGAAAAAGAATGTTATCAGATATTTTTAATGCCAACTCCGAGCCTCAGAGAGTCTACAGAAAAGAAAGAGTAACAGCCATTTCAACTCAAATTTGCTGCAAATATGACTTTACTGATCATGAGCAAGTACTTGCAAGCCAGACACTGAGAAATTATTAAAACCACTTTTATTAATAAACCCTTATTAAACAATTCAAATACCAGCTCAGCCATCACCTGAGAAATTTGAGAAACTAAATTAAGCAGCCTAGAACTCAGGGAGCCATGCTTCCAGATTTATAAGTGATCAGTTAAACACAAGTGCTTAACAAATGCAACCAAATATGGATAAAACTGAAAATCCAAGAATAATTTGGAGAAGAACTAGAAAATCTTAATCAGTCACAAAGCGCATATAATAATGTTAGCCATACTATAATCATCTTGTCTCATGCCCACTCTAGACACAATACTTCTCTTCCTATAGCCTTCACAGTTTTTCAGGTTCTGGAGATTCCAGCAGATTATTACACTAGAAACATTCCCCACTTGGATTGCACCTTGGGCTAGGTCATTGAACAGCTGCTTCATCTTTCCCCAGTGAATCAAGATTAAGCAAGGGGCAGAAGGGGAAAATGGGGCAGTGGTCAGGCATTCAATCTCACAGAGGAAGCAGCTGGGACCTTTCATAGCAGTGGTCCGTTCTGAAAAAGTAAGCTGTTTGTGCTTCTGCCTTCCAGCTCTCCATATTGTGCATACTGTCCCCACGAATTTAATTCAGGAACAGTAAGCTTCAGCACTCATCACCTCTCACCCTCACATCAGTTGCTTGGGGAAAATTTGTTTTATAACCATCATATGACAAATCATTCACTTTTCAGGAACGTGTTCTGGGCAGATTTTACATGCCTTTTATCTTGTCAGACTGTCAGACACAGCATGTATTGCAGTACCTTCCACAGCTGTAAGAAACTTCTTGTTCAGCTGACTGAAAGCATTTTGAGTTGAAAGAATTCCTATTCTCCCTATTCTCTAGACTGCTGAGGTCCAGAGTTAGTACTAAAAACAGTATTTTGAAATTAACTGATATGTGTAAATGGATTTTTCTCATAATAAATACTGTCATACAGCTCCCACCAAAAGCATTCCATCTCTTCAATACCAAGAAACTCATATTTAGACCAATGGACGCTTTGGATCAGGCCCTTTAGTATTTGCCCAAATGTTTCCCAGGGAGGACTGCTTGGAAACTAATCAGGGAGATGCTTAGGAAAGGCACTAGTTGTACTGTCCCAAAGTCCTTGTTTACAACTTCAAGCATACTATTACAGAATGCTTAAGTGCCTGATACTAATGATTTCTGCTTCCCTTATAACAACTTTGACTCCTTAAGACAAATCAAAATTTTATTTTGATACCAAGAAGTGCGAAAAGCCTAGTCTATTACAATGCACTAATCACAATGTACGTAAACGAAAATATTTGACAACATGTCCCTTTCACACATCCAGTGTCTCACTTTTTTCACTTAAAATAAACAACTTAAAATCAGAGCTTCTTTTAAACTTTACCTAGCACATCAACTCTGAACAGAGCCTTCATGAAACATGGGTGGAACTGAGAGGTTAAGAATGAAGTGCAAGCCCAAATGAAGAACTAACAAACCTCTTGGCATATTGTTACTGTTTTGCTGAAAAGCATTAAAAATAGATAATTCTTGTGTGTAACCTGGCCCCACACTAAAATGGGTACAGTTCAGATTCTTGCTCTAAAGAATCTAGATAATATAATATAACAATAATGACATTTTACATTATTTTTAATAATTCTCTTAACCTAAATGAGAGTTATTGGGGTCTTTTTCAGACATCCACCTCAGCTAAATCTCAAGAGATTTAGAAGGTAACTCAGACCAGACAGAAGCACAATTGTCTCACTTCTTGCAGGCACTTCAACACTTATTTTTCCCAATCACTGCAGTGCTCCCAATGGCACTTAAGTACACTCTTTACAGCACATGCAATTTTTTTTCTAAAGGCTGCAGCACCAAATGAATAGAGCATCAAGGCATTCAGATACTACTCCTTGACTGCTGTCCACAGCAATCAGCAAGCATTTTGAAAAGACTATCATTATCATAGAGCCATTTCTTTCAGGATCAGAGTAAATTAGTGATGTTGCATTCATTTCTATTGTCATACTGACAATCTCGGACTCCTGAAGCCCTGCACTACACCTCTACAACCATGCTCTCCACTACTGAAGAGCTTACAGACTCAGTGAAGTTGAATGAATACTAGCCAGTACAGGCTTTATTTTCTACAAAATTCAAGAACCATGGCACAGCTAAATTTAGCACTGTTTTGACCTCTTCAGTGAGTTTTACTTAGCTCTTGACTACACCAAAGCTAAAGACAGCTTTTAAAGCAAGTTACTATTACATATTTCCATTCTAAAGAAAATGAAATTGCTCTTAGAAAATTCAGCACAGTGATTATTAAATAGAGATTGACATATTCACAAGAATTTGTAACTTTTTATCCAGTGAAGTTACTACATCTGTTAGTAGAAACAAAATATTTTCAAACTTGCAAGTTTGTATGTTACTGTTCTAAGTGACAAAATAGCATTGGCTTTTGCATCTATGTATTGACTTTTGCTAGTTATTATTGAGCACAAAGATTTTGATATGCTACAATTTGTAATTCCTTTAAACTGCTTTTTGGCGCAATATAATCTTTCATCTAATGTATGCACTACATAGCTTACATAAATAGTAGTGTGATAAACATATATCTTGGGCCTTATCACAATACTAAAATAGAGATTATGTAATGTTAAAATGCTTTTATTGGTGTAAGTATCTCAGAAATTGGTGTGAAATAGCTTTGCTGTTTCTCACAGTTGTGGACTATCTTATGTGAATTATAACAGTGACAAGGACCAGGACACTTGGAGAAAAATTTACTGCTGACTCTCCAGTTATTAGGAAGTGTCAAAACAATAGAATGGAGCCTTCAGAAGAAATAAAATATATTGATTTAATCTATAGGATGGCATGTCAAAGGTTAAAACCAAGCAAAAGAGTTCCTAGAACATGTAAACTCACAGGAATGTTTGAATATGTATAACCCTCATTAATAAGCATTTAACCAATGTAATGAAACATATATAAGAAAATTGTTTGAAGCTTCTGGTATACTTTTGGCAGATTGTCAAGCACCCCAGCAGTGGATATTGTCCCTTTTATGTCTTATTAAACTTTTATGAAAAAAAATTCAAATAGTGACCTGTTTCTCGCTGTAACAATTTTGAAGTCACATTGAACTTATTATAGTTACTGGTATTTTAAACAAGGGGTACTAAGTTGTTTTCACAAAGATGCACTGGAAAATGCCACAAATTCCACCAGAAGTTCTTAAAATCATGGACCTTGGGAACTGCTGACATGATGTCAGGACACAGAGAGTGTATCCTACCATCAGGAAGACATAAAACCTTCTTCCTTGTACTATTTATTCCTGTTCATACATTACTAAACTTCTGCAATACACTTGAATCATAAATGACACTGCTTTTGAGTAATAGGTTATGTAGATAAATACATATATCTCTCTATATACATACTTTTATATATGTATGTATCTCCAGCTAAAACTCTATTGCTAAAACAGAAACTTTATGAAGCTTCTGAGAGCCACATTTAAAAACAAGCTGATGACCAATCATTTTATTATTTGAATACAATGGCGAATATCTCACAAAGATTCATATGTGTTAGTTATTCATGTTTAATACAAATCCAAGTGGGAAAACCAATAATGTAATACTGATGGAAGAACAGATGAAGGGGCTAAGAAAGCCTGTTATATTGATAAAGACCTGTTATGGACAGTTCCTGATAAAAACAAGCACTGGTCCCTGGTAAGAGTAAGGACTAGCTGCCTGGAGCATCTTAAACTGGCCAAAACTGGCTTTGTGGTCTGGAGAAATGCCAAGGGTCCAAGGAGCATGCATGAAGAACAGAGATGAAAAGTTCAGCATGGAGAAGCTTACTTCATCCTAAAGCCCCCAGCCCATGACCACTGGGAGGCACTACACAGGAGCAATCAAAAGGAGCTAAAGGTGTGCACTATGGAAATTACCTTCCAGGACTCAGTATAATAAAACTGGCCTTTTTGGGGAAATGTCATGAATATGTATAGGATTTTCATAGTTATCTTGAATATGAAATATCTTTGTGTATAAAAGCGAGGTAAATCACGACAATGGACACACACGTTTGTGGTAGAGTGATCCCCCCATGCGTCCAGTGCGCTGAATAAAATACCTACTTTTCAGCCTTGCTGGTTGTGGAGTCTTTTCTCTGCATGTCAGAATTGGTTTTAGATTAACCTTTGCATTCCAACTTTAGGCAATGGGAATAACAGCAATGTTTTGCAGGATTACCCTGTACAGTACAAAACTTTTGACCTTTCAAAAGCTGCACCTTTTTTTTTCCCTGCACTCTGAAGGTGCAAATGCATTAGGACTACAGTTCCATGTTCATTTCTATGGGACCAATATAGCCTCAATTTTCCAAGGTTTTTCTTAGTGAGAGGGAAGCTAATGTCTTTACAAACAATTTGATGGGGGAAGGTGTGGGTGTTAGCATCTTTGAAATGGGTCACAATGTCTCTACTAACTTTGGGCAGCAGGTTTGTTGCAGAGCCCAGACTGCTTGGCTCCTGTGAAAAACATCAATCACTTGTTTTTGATTTTTTCTAGAAGTTTAATAGTAATAAAATAGTCATAAAAATAGTAATACAATAAGAGTAATAATAATTTGGACAATTTGAATTAGGACAATATGAGACAATAGAGACGTTATGGACGTCCAGGTACCTTTTTCTGGGCAGCACAAGCCTGAAAAAGGACACCTGTTAACTCTTAAAAACAATAGCCTGTTGCATATTCATACACTTCCTACATGATGCATAAATTCCATTTAAACACAGGATTCTGTCTGGTCATCGTCAGCTTCTTCCTCTGAAGCGTAACAGCGCCTTCGATCCAGGAAGAAGTTTGTTTCTCCTGATAAGAGGGCAATAAATTCTCTTTCTCTGAAAGATTTAGGTGTCCTGTGGCTGCTATCTCGCTGCATGTCCTTTCTTTAAAAAAAGTATCCTACATAGCATAGTTTCTATTTTAACATTTCTTATAACCTATATTTAACACACTACTTAATGGAATTAATACAGCATTACTTTCTAACACAACACATATAATATTCATTTTAATATTTGTGAAAAGGAAATCATAAAATGCACATTTTTCACACTCCTGAGACAGGCAAGGGTCTGCACAAGCCTGAACTTCTGATCTTTGGGGTAAAATGACAGTAGATTTAAGGGGGGATATGTGGTAGGTGGTTCGGGAAGGCTGTACCTTTCTAGTACCTTAGCAATGGGGAAAGGAAGAGGGCAGCATATAGCTGAGAGTTTGGAATAAAATGTGGCTGCACCCTCTGAAACTTCGAGAGAGAAAATCCCGAGGCCATGTGCTCCTGTGGAGTCTCCCCCTTTATTCGAAAAAAAGTTGAAGGACTCCTCTTTTTGGACATAAACCTCTGGTTTCGTGGAATATTCCTGGCATTAGTCAGTACACACCTCTGGCTGATTATACATCATTCCGATTTCGCCGCCAACTCTTCTCCCCTGCCATGTCAGTAGCTACACCTTTTTCACAACTGTTACCACCGATCTTTGCCTTCTCCTAGTGTGGTAAAGCGATGCTAAAAATCAATCTGATCATTTCCCTATAGCCGCCGAGACTCCGGCCCGGCGATCAAAATGGCTACTTGCCCTTTAACCCTGCGCATCGACCCAACCCGGCCAGCAGCGGCGCTCGGGGAACGACTGGCAACTCCCTCCGGGAACACGCAGCGTCTCAAGCCCGGCGCTCGCCAGAAGGTCCCGCTCGGTCCCTTTCGGCCCCGCTCTGTCTCTCCCGGGCTCGCGCGGGAGGGCGCTTTCCCCCGCAGCGCTGCCGGAGGCGGTGGGAACGGCACGGGGCCTGGCTGCCCGCGGAGGCTGCGCACGGTAACGTGACCCCGCTGTTGAGGCCGGGTCGCGGCCTTGGGGAAGGGAGTGCAGCGGGACCCGAGGAAGTAGAAGCTGTCGCTGTGCTGCGCAGCGGTCACGGCAGCCGTGTCTGCGTGTGCGTGTGTGTGTCTGTCTGTCTGTGTCTATGTGCCTGTGTGCTTTTGGTTTAGAAACCATGATGAATTGTTTTCACACTCATAATCTTCATTTCCACAGTGAAATCTTCTCGTCCTCAAGCCTCTTTAAAACTGGTTTTGACTGTTAAGGTAAAGTTTCACAATGTTTGGAGATAAGTGGGACGAAGATTTGGAATAATAATATCACACCAATCACAAGAATTTCTTGTATCTGTATTTCTGGTAATAATACTGATTTTCTGTACAGCAATAAAGTTCCGTTTTACTTAAATCAACTTAGTAGTGGGAGGTACGCTCTCTGGCACTTCTATTTTCTTTTTTTAATCTTAGTAGGCACAATGACTGACTTTGAAAAGAACCTGCATCAGGACATGGTTTCCCAGCTGCATGAATTTGCTGCTGCTGGAGACACAGCCGGGCTGAAGGTGCTGCTCAGGCGCTCGCCGTCACTGGTCAATGCAGCCACAGAGAATGGCTGGACAGCCCTCATGTACGGTGCTAGAAATGGACACCTCGAGGTTGTGCAGGTTCTTCTTCAAGAGGGGTAAGCTGTTTAGTAGAACCTATTCAAGTAGCTCTGTTTTGCACCCCCTTTTTGTCCCTATCAGTTTTGTCTCAGAAGTAAATTTACCAGACAGATTATGGCAGAATTTTCGGGGATAAAACTCAGGAAAATTTATTCTGTGTCATTTTATAACTGGGTTCTGCTATTGCATCATGCTTTTTATTTTTGCTAAGAAAGTCTAAAACTTATAAGCATGTCTAAAGTTACTCCTTTGATATTCAAGGATATGTTGTCACTTTTYACAGAGGCCAACAGAATAGAACAAAGTTTGTGCCCTAATTCCAACTACTGTATGATAAATTGGGTATATTTAATCGTTCCACTTAAATTTTTTCTCTAAACTTGATTTGTAACCCACTTGAATCTTTGTAAGTATAGAATGTTTGCTGACTCTTCGGTAGGACATCACAGACTCAGCTTTTCCAAAATAACTTCAAATGGAAAATGCTTTAAAATTAAGTTAGAATCAAATGCATTTAACTGAGTTTAACATTAACCAAGCCCAGGCTGTTCCATTCTGAACTTGCAGTTACAGAAAAAAGCAAGTTTAGTTCATTCTGTAGTTAATGACTAACTTCAGGCATAGCATTCCACATTCTCCAGTAATCATCCCACCCACTCTTGATTTTTTTTCAGTCATAGCCAAGACCTGTAGCCTCTGCTGGGGCTCAGAGTGGGGCATTAGATGAACCACTGGTTTCTACTATAATCGGTACATTCATGTACATAGAGGGTATCTTAGTGCAAGATTTTGTGTATTGAGGAATCTTTTGTGATGCTGGGAAATTTATCAGTTTGTAAATAGGATTAACAGTTTTTTTAACTTAAGCTTTTCTTAATTTAAAAAAAAAAGTGAACATCATTTTTAAATGTCCTTTCCGTGGTTGCTCTGGTAGGCAATTGAATGTAGTTCATGAAATGATGCTGTACACTCACTGGTCTTCTTTTAGTTAACGCTTAGAATAATTATTTTGACAATTATAGTTGCTAGTTATACAAACATKAATGTCTATGAAGATAATATTTCGTAACATTACAGGCAATAATTCTAGAAATTTAGTCAGTTGCATTTTTATCATAGAATGTCCTAAGTTGAAAGGGACACACAAATCCAGCTCATAGTCCTGCACAGCACTGTCTCCATGGATCACACCATGTGCCTGAGAGCAYTGTCGAAACACTTCTTGAACTCTGTATGGTCCTGTGAGCACTGCCCTGGGGAGCCTGTTCCAGTGCCCAGCCACCCTCTGGATAAAGAACATTTTCCTGATAGCCAACCTAATCCTCTCTTGAAAGAGATTAATTTCATTCCCATGAGTCTGTTACTGGTCATGCGAAGAGTTGCTTTAGCAGCAAAAACTTGTAATTTAAGTTTTGAATAGTTTTCTAAACAGGATACTCAAATTCCCTCAAAAACTACTGACTTTAATATAAAGTCTCAAAATGGTCTTGCCTGTGGTACAGTTAACTGTGTATCAGCAACATTAATATTACTGGCATCTTCTGGTTTTAAAAACTCATGAGTCTAGTATTTATTACATAATTTGTAGTTTACAGTGACATTTCTGTTTTACTTACCAATTTAAAATTAGCAAATAATTAAATTGTATTATTTTAACCTCCCAGTCAGCCTCAACCTATTTAAATTTTGGGTTTCTTTTTGGTTTTAGTATTTAAATGTATGTGATGAGGCAACATCCCTTACCTGTTTCACTTTACAGACATCTAGGTAACTAAAAGATCCCTACAGGAACCAGCTTCTGTCACTAATGAGAGGCTGTATTCTTGATTCTAATTTTATGGTAAATTATCCAATATCCTGAGTTAGAAGGGACCACAAGGATCAACTCCTGCAGCTGCACAGGTCATCCCAAGAATCCCGCCATGTGCCCATGTTTGAGAGCATTGTCTGAACATTCCTTGAAGTCTGGCTTTGTGTCCTGTCACTGGTCATGAGAGTGAAAAGATTAGTTATCTGCACCTCTGCTTTCCCTTGTGAGGATGTTGGACACCCCAGTGAGGTCTGTCCTCAGTCTTCTTTTCTCCAGGCTGAACAAGCCAATTAACCTCAATAAAATATTTTTTTGTAAATGTTTTGTTGTTGCTTCCAGTAGCTTCTAGATAGTAATGCTTGTTAGGCTTCTTTTTTTTTTCTTTTTTTTCCCATTTTGATTACTGATTATGAGGAGCAGACCTATAGCCTGACTTTCGAAGCTCTGGTTTTGAGCCTTTTTTTTTAATGATACAGTATGTGGAGTTTTAATAAATTCATTGTCTTTGTATTACTTCATGAATTTTGGTGAATGATAATCTGGAAAGGATCAACAAGGATCCACAAAAATGTGAAATACAGCCTTGGCAAAAGAAGAAGTAAATTATATTTTATTACCATGATGCTAGATATTTTGCCTAAAGATTACCCCAGTATTGACAGACTGTCTAGAAGTTGTTGTACCTTAATAGTGTCAGATACGCATGCTGTAAGAATAATACAGCAACAGGACCCTTCCTAAACATATTTGTTCTGGTAACCTCAGCTCTTTTCTGTTTATTCAGGTGTGACAGATCCATCGTTAATAAATCAAGGCAGACAGCTCTGGACATTGCTAAATTTTGGGGATACAAACACATAGCTAATTTGTTGGCTAATGTGAAAGGTGATCAGAAACCTAGTTTTTTGACAAATGATGTGAAAGAATATGAAAATTATTTTGGCATGACACTTCTGGACAGAAGGAGTGATAAAAGAACAGATTCTAAGTGGCTAAGTAAAAAACAAAGCCATCCAGCTACAGTGTACATCCTCTTCTCAAATCTAAGTCCCTTGGTTACTTTGGGTGGGGGAAGAGAGAGCTCACAGCAGCCAGAAGTAAAGCTTTGCAGGTTGTGCCACAAGGATGTGGAACAGTGCATGAACCAAACTGAAGAATGTACCTTGATTTTTCTTGGAGTGGACCTTCAGTTTGATATGAACCTGATGGCTGCTTGCAATGGAAGAGTACAAGAAGAAGATGAAGATGGGTTAGTTGCTTGGTTTGCTCTTAGCATAGATTCTGCTTCTGCTGAAAAATTTAAACAGAAGCATGAGGACTGTTACTTTCTTCACCCACCGATGCCAGCGCTACTGCAGTTACCTGAGAAAGAAGCTGGTAAGGTGCATAAAATGCAGCAAGTATAAAATGCATAATCAGAAAGATACACTTTGGTATTCCCTGAGGTATAATCCAAAGAAAAGACAAAACACTGCAAAGAAATTTTGTTTTCAGTGGCTTTAGAAATATTTTGATTTTAAAAGCCTGGTAGTGGTTTTGTGAAGAATTTTGTATGTAAGAACATTTGCATTAGCAAAGCACTAATTTCTGCAATGACAGTATTAGACTGTAAAACCTACTGATCATCATGGGTTTTAAATAGTACTATTTAAATATTAATGCACGAACATTATAAACATAAAGAAAAAAACTGTCATTACCAAGTTTTCAGTAATGAAATTGTTAATTAAAATTAATAATTATGAAATTATTAATTACAAGAAATGAGAACCTAAGTCCTTCATAACAGTGTGTTGGATACTCATTTGTCAAGAAAGTGTTGAAAATTTAGGATACCAAAGTGAATTTGTGTTAGTAAGGACATTAGCAGTAAATGTTGTCAATTATTGCTATTTTAACAGTTACATTTTTACATAAGGGTAAAAGAAAAGCTCAGCTCGAACCTTAAGTTTAAATGGAACAATGCATTATTGTGTCAATACCTGTAGTAGCCCTAAAATGGTCATCTGAAGAAGACTTGATACATGTAATTTTGGCATTTTGCCTATACAAAGTGACTTTGTGAGAAACAGGGTATATTGGTCCGGATGAATTTGTTTCTGAATATGTGTAAATTGCCCTGTAGCTCTTTAATACTATGTTCTATTGCGTTTGCTGTGCTGCAAAGAAAAAGGTCTGCTAACTCATTCTGCTCAACTTCTCTTGTAGCCATAATTATGATTCAAACCACACTCTGATTTTTTGTGTTTAAACTCAGTACTTGATTTTTCTGTGTCATTAAAACCTTATTAACATGAATTAGCATTTGATTTTGTGCACTCAATGTATTGTTTTAAAGGAGTAATAGCCCAGGCGAGATCTATTCTAGCATGGCACCAGCGTTACCGATTCTGTCCAACTTGTGGGAGTGCAACCAAGATTGAAGAAGGGGGTTACAAGAAAACTTGCTTAAAAGAAGGTTGTCCCAGTCTCCAAGGAGTTCACAACACATCATATCCAAGAGTTGGTAAGAATATTTACTCAGAAGTGGCTTGCTTGTAAATCAGTTGCTTGTAAATTGCTATGCATGTATATCAATTTATTTCTAGTTATTTCTGCTGCTTACTTCTGTTCTAGGTCTTCCATACTTGTTTCCCCACAGGCTGTGTGTGCCTCAGCTCTGTTTTAGGATTAAGTAGTTCGCGCTTCTCTTTCTTTCACTAGTCTGTGATACAGAATTACTATGATAATGCAGACCTTATTTCAACAACTAATATCAGTTAGAAGTTCCAAGAGTATAAATGAGAATTGGCAGTATAAAGGGTCACATTTTACTTTTTTCCTTAAAACTAGATGACAGTAAAAAGGGGAAAAGATCTCAAGTTGATAGGGCTGCTTAGACCAATAGGAGAAAATATTATGTTAGTAATATTTTAAAATTTTACTAGTTAGAAAGAAAAAGATACAATGACCAGAAGTGAGAAAATTTGTCAAAATGCAACATCATATGAGAAACTGATAGCAAAGAGTAAATGAAGTCAAAAGTGGAAAGTAGTCAGTATTTAGTCAGTATTTACATTGTCAGCGAAGTGTCTAGTTATTTGGTGTTTAGTCAAAAAGACATTCTTTAGACCTCTGTGGTGAAGAGAAGATGATAATAAATGAGTTTGTTGCAGAAACTGTTGGTATATGCCAGATGCACCGGTTAGTATTGCTGATTAGTACTGACTCTTAGCAGATTGTGTCCTTTGGTTACAGGTAATTTCTGTCCTGCATTTCAAGCCTTGGTTAGTAAGCTGCTTCTACTAAGCATGTATGTTGTGCAACCAAATAAAGAGGTATCTTGCATGGAGGGTAACCCCAAAGTGAAATGAAGTAATAGCTTACTCTGGGTACAGACACAATTATCATTTCAATATAATTTTTGCCCTTATATGCATTGGTATGGAATAGAAGTTTTTACTGCATTAAGTCTCTCAAATGTTGAAATATATTCATTTCATGTCCTTTGCAGATCCTGTTGTGATAATGCAAGTCATCCATCCAGATGGCAACCATTGCCTTTTAGGTAGGCAGAAGAGATTTCCCCCAGGAATGTTTACCTGCCTTGCTGGATTTGTAGAACCTGGTGAGTAATTTTGTTTTCCTTTATCAAGTGTATTTTCTCAATGAAAGTATTATACCTTTACAATTACAGAGAAATATAATTTGTGTTATCTCAAATTGAAGATTTTTTGCTTCCTGATAGATGAGTTGTTAAAATAAATATACCCATTCCGTACTTTGCAGCTGTTGATTTATTTTTTAAAAAAGCAAAGAGCAACTTCAGTAAATATACTGAACAGTTTTCAAATCACGTAGTCTTAAATCACTACTTAAAAGAAAAAAAAATTATTTTAAAACACGTCACTTTGGCTGGTGATACTTTAAGCAAAGGATTTTAGCATAGGAAAAGTAAGTGTTAAAATCTAAGTTAAAGCTAACATGAAGTTAAGCATATTCTTACGTGTTTAGGGCCTGATTGATTCTATGGAAGATAAGTAGAAATTCCATAATTTTGAAAGAAAGATAAAGAGATTTTTCAATAGCTATGTCAAGCAATAATAGTTGAAATTAGTTACAATTATAAGTACCTGCAGWTCAACTTGCAAAATATTCTTTATTGTGAAGAGGTCTTTATCACCACTGAAATTATAGTGAATAAATATATTCAGTAAACATGTGCAGGTTGACCTACAGTAACAGCATGAACAAGTTTATTCAGGTATCATTTGAAAGAAGTCAAGATATTTCTTTCTGATGGATAGACTGTGTCCTTTAATGAACCTGTAACCAGCGGTTACAGCACAGTGCATGTGTGCCTATGTAGGCTGGTGACCATCAGCATTCCACACATGCATCTACAGTTTTCTGTGGATATGGAAGCAGAGCTTTCCATTGCAGTTTCAATTTACAGTATTGTCTGCTTGTGTTAAGACAATAAAGAATGAGTCAGGCAAAGGGAATAATACAACGCAGAAATGTGAGCAAGTATTCTAAATCTCTGTTTTCTTACTATTCTAATTCTAAATATTGATTTTTCAAGTTATAGTACATGCTGTTGCAATCATACTGAAAATCCAGAAATTAACACAGTGCTAGTTACAAATGAGTATTTCAAGAATAATTATAGGAATTATGTATTTTCTACTTAATTTTTGATATTTTAGATATAGTGATAATGGTTTGTGTGTATAACGAACTGTCAATTCASAAAATAAATATTATTGTGGAGAAATTACTACACTTTATTTTCAAAGTTCCATTTTGCTTTTGTGGCTGTTTTACCTTATTAGACTTTTGTGTCTTGTGCTGAGGTCTTTGCCCTGATCTGTGAACTAGATCTTTATAGATAATTGCCTTGGGCAGTTTCAAATCTTTTGAGTCAGTTCAAAGCACAGCATGTGATCATTGCTTGGAGTATTTTCATGAGCTGCTTGTTCTTTGCCCTTTTTGATTAGGTGAAACCATAGAAAATGCTGTTAGAAGAGAGGTAGAGGAGGAGGCTGGAGTCAAAGTTGCCCATGTTCAGTACATTTCTTGTCAGCCGTGGCCAATGCCTTCCTCCCTAATGATTGGCTGCTTAGCTGTTGCAGTGTCCACAGAAATTAAAGTTGACAAGAATGAAATAGAGGATGCCCGCTGGTTCACTAGAGAACAGGTAAAGTTCAATTTCATTTTCTTCTTCTATTGATTAGTCTGTGACTGTATTGGTTCTGGCATACAACAGACACTTGCTTTTTCAGCAAGTCAAGTAAGCATGTGTACTCTTCATTTTATCATACAACATGGCTGGGATTAGTGGAGTAGGGGTGCCTTAGGGCTGGGATTAGTGGACTAGGGATGCCTTCTGGCAGGAGGTGGCCTAGTGAGGCGGAGGGTTGGTTTCACAATCCTGTTAGGAGGGTGGCTAGTCATAGGGGGAAAGCTAGGGSTAAGTTTATAGATAGTTGGGTGGTTGGGGTAAATGTGTAAGGTAGTAAGTAGATCTAGAAGACTAATGACTAGGAGGAAGATTATGAGGAGTGTTAAAATTAGGGCTCATTTGTGTCCTTTTTTRTCTAGGGGTATTATTAGTTGTTTTGTGACTAGGTTGATAAATCATAGTTGGAGAGTTGAGAGGCAGTATATTGTCGGTGTAGGTTAGACACAACCAGAAAATGATAGGTATTCACAGTAATGTCTGAGTTAACTTGCATGCTCACTTTATGATGTTTTTGCCAGTTTGCTCTTCACCTTTCCCTTCTTTGAGATAGTCAAGTTATTTTAACCCATGTCCTTAGCAAGCCTGTGCTTTTCATGCAGTAGTAGTATTTAATAGCATTACTCATTACAGTTTCTCCAAACAGGCATGCTACCAGATATGCTGTGAGGGTGGAAGTTAAAGTAAGGACTCTGGGAATTAATTAGATTGAATGTCTTTCCTTCATGTAGTACTATTTTAATACTCTCTTATTAAATGCAGCTTACTGTGCATTAATAAGAAATACTACACTTTGCTTCCATCAGTAGTTAAAATACAGTCAGATAAAAGTGAGGCACAAAAGACTTTCACAGAAATACTTCAGTTCATGAGTAGAAGGAAAGGTTGCTTGCACAACTTAGTTTTCAGAGGTTTTCCTATAGGCAACTTAGAAGCTAAGCTTTTAATAACATTGGACATCTGCCTAGCAGTTCAAAGCATTTTGACTGTAAGTCACCTTGAAGGCAAAGTTAGTCACCTACAATCTCAGTGTGTTTCTGTTAACACTGGGAGCATTATTTTAAAGGATTATCAGTTCTGAATACAACTAGTCGCATGCAGATCGGTGTACAGCTGGAAATAAGCTTCAAAAATGTACTGAAAGTGAATTCACATGTTACTTGCAACTTCTTCAGAAGACCAAGAAAACATATCTCTGTGGCACTGCATGTAAACATTAAAACAATTATTTTTGTCACAGTGTAGAGCACCATCTGGTGGTCCTTGCCACAGAAAAGCTTCACAGAAA
The DNA here is from genome assembly GCA_014549065.1 of Cardinalis cardinalis. Lineage (NCBI taxonomy): Eukaryota > Metazoa > Chordata > Aves > Passeriformes > Cardinalidae > Cardinalis > Cardinalis cardinalis. Next base: position 986,157 of record JACDOX010000177.1, read on the forward strand.
CTTTAAATAATATACTAGCGGTCTCCACAGTTCTGTTAGGAAGAAGGTATCCTTTGGAGCACATTAGGCTCAAAAATGTCATAATTCACACAATATTGGACTTTCTCTGCATTTACCTTGGAGAATCTCTTACTCACTTTTTAATAGGTATAACAGTGGCAGACTGATGGATCATTATAGGAAGATAATTTCTGCATTAATACAATGTTAGATTCAAATAGTTTATAATGCTATCTTCTAAAGATAAAAAAATCTGCTTTTATTRCAGGTCGTGGAAGTTCTCATTAAAGGAAACCAGCGTTCTTTCTTTGTACCACCAAGTCGAGCTATTGCACACCAGTTGATGAAACATTGGATTGGAATGAATGCTAATCTTTAGTTCAAATAATTGATTTCCTTAAGTTACTTCTTCTATTGAATGCTTAATTAGGAACAAATTAGAACTTTTTGTCTAGTGCACATGTAACCAAGTGGTTTTCTGAGTCTTTATGTTGTTTCCAGAGCTAAACCATGCTGTCTTTGTAGGTGTTTTCAGATCTGAATTAGATTTGGACAAAACCCAATAATTTTCCCAAGCAAGCAAGCACCAAATAAGTAGAATTGGTACCTTGTTGAGTACAGGCTGTGTTTCTTGTTCTAGAATGAAATTATTATGCCTTTTTCTTTACACTTTTTATGTTTGATTTGGTCTTCCCCCACTGGAAGGAGTCACAGCATTACAAAGRGGGCTGTCTGACCCTGCCTGCCGTTTGAATTCTCTACTTACATCCTCCTCTTTGGCCTTAATTGTTTCTTTCTCATTTTTGCATATCTCCATTTTTTAAATTTGACCTGTCACAAAAATCTACATTCCGTGCTGAAAGCCTTACCAAGTATGGCTATTTTAAAGTCAATAGCATATGTAACTAGTGAATATATGGTACTTTGTATCTTTTTCATTAATAACCTTATGTTAATGCTCAAAGCAGAGCATTTACTCATCCATTCTGACTTGGACTGCACTTATGTCAGCCTGAATTTAAAGGTATAACACAATACTTTGTTTTTGAAAAAGGTGTTGGAGAACCATCCCTGAATGCCTAAGTACTAGCTAGTGTTTTCATAAGATCATAATGTACTTATTGATGCTAGGCAGTGAGTAATTTCCTTCTCTGATAATTAGAAATTAAATTACAGAATAATGGAGAAGGAGGAACAAGACRTATCTCAAAATATGCACAAAGTTCTTTATAGAAATAGAGATGCCAAGATTGTTTCTGCTATTAAGGATCTTATAGTTGAAAGAAGTATATTAACAGCAGCTATAAGACTGCAGAGATATGTTAATTAAAATATGTATTTATGTGTTTTTAATGCTACAGTTCAGATTTGTGCCTTAATTTATCAAGTTATTTAAGATAGTATTGATGTTCTAAAAAGAGAAGTATACTGTTTTAATATTAATTTTATTATGTAATAGTTCATAGTCTGTCATTCTGCAGTCATTGCAGTGATATCAAAAGAAATGCAAATACCTGAGGAAGTTGTAGTGACAAATGTAAACTYATTATTTTGTGATTTATTTGGAGTAATTTGTTTTTAACAGTGAATGGTGTCATATTTTATTCCAAAATTCTCAGCAACCTGGAATCAGTAAAATTGTTGTACAAATCCTGATTGTACTTTGTTTTCCCCATCCATGTCACACTATGCTGAGCAGTTTTCGTGGTTTTTTTGTAAGGCAGTACCTAAGAAACTTTAAAGCAAGAAGCCTTCCTGACASATTTGGAGGATTTGACATATTATGTTGCTTCATTCTCTTCCTTGTTTGAGCCATACGTAAAAGTAAATACAGGTTATTTCTTGTCTGGCAAGGAGAAGGAAACAATACAGTGCTTCCCTTAAAAATTGCTTTTACAGAGAAAGTGAGTTATGGAAAGCTGTCGTAGGCCATACATACCAGCAAGCCTGTATGGTAACAACAGCAATCATCAGTTGGAGTTTGCTCATAGAGTAAAGGAGAATATTGGAAAGTATGCAAAAAGTGGTGGAAGCTAAGCAGTGAAAGGAAGTTTCAACTAGTGCTGAGGTGATTACATTCAGAGAGATGAACAAAAGAATGAGGAGCCAGATGGAAGAAGGAGGATAAAGTGTAGAGCAAATATAGGTGGCATAAAAATAAGTAGTTTGTGGCTTTGAGGTAGCTAAATGTACAAGACTAAGACCCATAGGAATACTTTTAGAACCATTGGAGTAGTTTTTTGTGTAGAAAATTATGGTGAGTGGCTATAGAGATGTGTTTCTAAAAGTGAAACTCCAAACACAGTATCCCTAATTAAAACTGATGTTAATAATCTGCCCAATTTTTTTTGAGAATCTGTATACCAGTATATATGTGCAGTTACAATGCTAATAAGTGAATTAAAAATGTACACATTTATGTATGAAGAAAAACAGAAGAATATGACAAAATGAACAACAAATAATCTCTGATTTTGAGAGTAATCTTTTAATGATCTTTCAAGTTTAATAATTTAAGTGTGTCAGCAATTTTTAATCTTAGATATTCAAAATCTAAGCCAAGCTTTTGAAAAAGGTTTTGAAGCTTTCTTTTCCTTTTTCCCTTACCAGGAGAAGAATTCCATTTGCAGGGAAAAAGACAAATCTAAGAAAGAGAGTTAGATAAATTTAACCCATTTAAGAAAAGATTTTTCCTGGCTTTTTATTGCTTAATTTTCCCTATTTGTAGGTCAGGGTTTGAATTTATTTCAAAATTACATTTTAAGGACAGTTACTGTTAGAAGTTTACACAGGAAATGTCAAATTGAAGAGCTAAATGCTGTGGTTATCTGGCAACTACGGCACTTCAGGAAAGTGCCAAATTAAATTTAGAAACAGTTGAAGAGAGTGTAGTGGTTCTGACTGGAGTATTGTATGGGCAACACCTCCAGAAGATCTCAGTAGTTCAACTTACTCAAAAGATAACAGCAGCTTTGAAAGCAGGCTGTTTCTTGCCACAAAGTTAATGCAGTAGATTAAGAGAATAGAGTTACTAAAAAGAGTGGTTTTTTCTCCACTGTGAATAATGATCTGTCACTTTTCTCCCTTTTCCTCCCTTGTACAATGGTATCAGACCAAAAATAGTACTCATGATATCAGATGTACAAGGCAGAAAATTCTGGAGATGCCTTTAATCCCATTTTGCTTGTGTACTAAAGAGAACTACCTTCTATTCAATATATAATTTGAAAATATTATGTATTTTATCTGTTTTTATAATAATTTACAGATAATAGAAATAGTAGCTTAATAAAGCAGGAAAAGATAATTAGGTCTTTGAATACAAACCAAAATTGATACTTCTAATGAAACTGTAATCTCATGCAATGTAATGACATTTTATGTAAGTATAATACTGGTTATGATATTTTTACAAACTTTGCATTTGTCCTAATAAACATACTTCTTTTAACTCAATTTTTATTCTGGATATATGTAAACACATGAAAAGTAGAATCATTCCAGTGTTGATTCTGTAATTTGAACATTATGTTTTCTATCGGAGCATTGGCAAGTCAGTAACTGATTACACTGAAGTCTGCAAGATGTGAGGGAAAAATGGGTGGATGTTAACAGGCTGATTAAAGGTAGACCAGTCATGATGCTTCATGGAATTAAATATACTAATCAGATTCTGAGCTTAGCAGACAGAAATAGAAAAAGAAGTGGAACAAGGCTGTGAACATCGCTCCCTCTTTTATCTTTAATTTTAATTAGGTAATCTGATTGATTAAGATTTTTCAGACGGAGCTGGCATTTTGTAGCTGCTGGATAATTCAGTTGCTATTTTTATTATCTGCTTTATCTGTGGAGTTGAATAAGTGGTAGTCCTTTATTGCTTCATTGATTTGAAGGATATGTATATACTGTATATCATTGCTGACTGGGTTTGATGGTACTGACGGGGGTAAGTCTAAAGAAAAAAAATTGAACTTGTTATCCTATTAAGCCTTAGCAAGACAGCCAACCCATCCTTCATGAGCTTAGAAAAGCAAACTGTTCACAGACAGTCTATAACAGCAAGCATCTGAGGAAAATGAATATTGGCTCATGGCAATGGTAAGTATAAACCTTTTTCTGGTAAATTAGACTATTTCAATTAGTATTCTGTAGCTACTAATTGTTACAATTCATCATAAATTTTGTTAAATAGAAATTCTGCAGATTTTTTTCACAGTAAGAAAATGTGACTGTTTTCCTAAATTATAGATTTTGAAGATGGATATCTGATTCCTAAATCTGTGTTGGTTATCTTATTTTAGCATATAAGTACTATAAGTTTAGTGGTATATAATTTTGGAAATTAAAGCCTACTTGTATGAACTTGCATTTTTTATAAGTATTGCCTTTCTGCAACCAACATTTCACACTGGAATATGAGGAGTGCTATGATAAGACTACAGAATTAGTAGTCAAGAAGGAATTATTGAGAGTTGAGAGAAGAGGATGCTGTTGAGTAGAGAAGCTTACATTTTAATTTTTCAGCACTTAAGTAAGCCTGGATAGTAATTTTTTTCCTCCTGCCATTTAATCATCCTGCAAACTAGTCTAGCTTTGATAAAGTACATCCCTATTTCTTTCCAAGGAGAGAAGCATTCTAATGTTCAGCTAAGAAATGTAGGTATTTTCTCAAGACCTCTGCCAAAGCTAAAAAAGAGTGTATGAAATAAGCGTCTCAAATTCTTCTGTCACTCTAAGTCTAAATTGCTCCTTACTTTGTATGAATTGCTGGTCTGGAGAAAGTGACCCTGGAAACTGCATGGTCAGGAAATACAGTTCCCATTTCAGACACCAGAAATCAAATCCTAGAAGTTAGGATAGGGTGAAAGATTTTGCCCATATTGCATTCTATGAACAATGGAATATTTTTCATATATAACGGTAATTTATATTTTATACTCCCAGACATTTTGAAAATAAAAACTACCTCATTTTCAGATAAAATTTTTATAGTGTGCAATTACTCTTCAGGGGTTTTTTTGGTGGGCTGAGTTTCAAGTATAAGCAAATACTTTGAATTTACCTGGTTTCAGTTAAGASAGACAAGGAATTCTGAAGCTCAAATAAATTGGATTAATTTATTTGGGAAAGAATTGAGAAAGAAATTTATTAGAGAATAATTGAGAAAGAATTATAGTATTACACTGATAGTAACTCCTTCCAATACAGAAACTCCGTTTCATTATTGGAAATGGTTGTTATAGATGTCATTGTTAATGTATGTTATAGTGAGATTTCTACTAGTTTCATTATCAATTGTTGCATCACATCTGGAGGGTATTTCCAATACCTGCTGTCATTTTTGGTAGTGACAAAGCATGAATTCCATAGATAGCACTCCGAATATCAGAATGACAAACTCACTGACATGAAAAGGCTAATCCAGCTGATACTCAGGAGTATCAGCTGATACTTTAGGAGGTTTTCCTTTGGTGTCTAAAACACAAATAGCAGATGTCCAACAATGTAAACAGGTATGGAAGTTTATATGGTTTTTAAAACACATTTTCAGAGCTTTTGATGAAGGAAAGTTATTTTATGCAGTAGAAAAGAGACGTCCTGCACAGCAAATTCTGTTCTGTTTATAAATGTGTTTTTATTTATATGATAATAAATACATGAACATCCATTGTAGTAAAGTGTAGAATAATAGTTTAGTAATTATGTTAAAATCATGATGGAATGTTTTATAGACCATTTACAGCACAGAGKTTACCTACTAGTCTGTTGTAGCGTAAGGCAGTGCACATTTTTAAATGAAGGTAAAAATGAAAAATGCTGCTGCAGAAATTGTATCTCCAACATCTAAAAGAAAGGTTTATCTATGCTAATACATTATTTTGTCTTCTGTTGCAAAAGCTCAAAATAATTAACCAAAAAGCAGAATTACTTAATAAGTAGACAGGAGCTTTACAGGACATGAGTCTTACATATGATTTAGCAGAACTAAAAAAAAAAAAAACAACCGACTTCACTTCTCTCTAAAAATGCATAAATACCTGTGTATATACAGCCCATGACTGCTAATCTATATTTCACTGCAACTTTGCTGGTACCTGGATTCGTGGTGCTGAGTTAAAATAATCTTGAAAACATTTGACTGACTGCAATTGTAGTAGCATTTTGTGAATCTAAAGTGAGGTGCCTGCAAGGAGACAGCTTTAATGTATTGTAGAGAATAATATAACTATTATTTCTTTTCAAAAGATTGGTCAAAATCTGTTCAACGATTCAAATTGTGTCCATTTCTGCTTGTAGAAAAGTCAAATGCAAAATCTAATTACATGGGGTTTGGGTTTCCTAAATATGTGGATTTATGGCATATGTGATAGTCTTAGTTGTTTAGGCAGTAACCTTCCATCTGAATCAGAACCAAAGAGATACTGACTGGTGTTTTCAATCTTTTTGTGGTTGGAAAAAAAAAAGTGCCACTGTAGCAGTGAGGAACGAGTGACACGGACCCCCTTATGCATCAGAAGGAGATCCCTTTATTGTAAAAAATCACACCCTTTTTATGCCTTTAATCTCTACCTGACATAACTGAAACCAAACAGACTTAAGAGAAAGAAGGCACCTACTGGCTGCCTCAGCTGCAGTGCTGCTGTCCGTGTGTCCTATCACCTAATCAGCCTCCTACTCATAAACTGTCCATTTGTTCCTCCAGCCAATCACAATCTCACTTCTGACTCTTTCCCCACGCGTAACTGCCTCTCACCTCTCACCTGACTTCCAACGGTCCAGCCTGCACCCGTGCCTTTCCATGGGGCCTTCTGATGAGCATAAGCCTTACCAACTTTAATAATTATAAGCCCATAATAATATATAACCCCAAAAAAATCTTTTATTTTTTATTAAGCAATGAAAACCTACTAGGAAAAACCTAAACAACTCCTAAGACATTAATAACAGGGACAACAATAATAATTATAACAACTTTTTGAAAACTGTAATATAGGCTTATAACCTAGTAACTATATATACAGTAGTTCAGGATGCTGTGACAAAAGTCTGCACACCCCATGATGGAATCCACTGCACATGATGGCCCGTGGAGAGGCAGGCATATCCTCTTCCCCACGTCAGCAAGGTCAGTGTGCAGTCTTGTCCTGCGGCCACTGGGGCTGACGGGTCCGGCCAGCCACTCCCGGAGTGACCGGTGGAGACTGCGAGTTCCGCCACTCTCAGGTTCTTGGCGAGAACCCCTGAGTAGTGGCTCCGTCTGCTGCGTGGTGATGCAGGCGGGTGCAGGACTGCGAAGTACTGAGGCAAAGGAAGGAAGGASTGGACACGCATTTGGATAGCAAGACACCTTCCCWGGCCGGGCGGGGTCAGCGACAGTGCCAGAGAAAAGCAGTTAGGGAGGCACTTAAAAAGGGGAAGAGGGTAACGGAAGGAGACACGAGGGACCAATGAACGAAGCCCAGGGGACGAGCGAGGGACACAACTGAACCAATAGRAAGGGCCCAGGGGAGGGAAGAGGCTCAGAGGACAAATCATATGCTAGGTGAGGGATGATTGACATACAAGACTCTCGAAATTAAAGGGTAGGGTTACAATGACTGACAGGTAACAGGTGGGAGGAACAAACCATTAGGAGGGAGAACGTGGGGGGAACCGAGGGTCAAACCAAAATTTTAACTTACAAAAAGACCAACTTTACAGCAAAGCCCATATAAAACATACAATGCTACACCAGTGGTCCTTTCATTCTGCAGTCAGTAGGTCCTTTACCATCACAGGAGGTTTTAGATGGGCCTTCGTGTCGAAAGGATACTGCCTTTCACATGCAGTTTGTCTGTCTCATAGAATATTAAAAACTGAGAACCTACAAGGCTTTAGCTCATGAGGGCACCTCAACTCCTCGCCTCTTTGTTTTTCAAGCAAGGATTTTAAGATTTTATGGGCACACTCAACAATAGTACCGTTCATGTCATAAAATGGTTGATCAGTGAGTCCCAGCAGAACACCTGTTGCAGATTGAGTTCACTAATCCATGTTTTATTGTGTGTTTCGTTTGGGCACTCTATTCACAGAACTTGGTGGATACTGTCGTATATCCACTGAGTTCCGTTTGATTGGAATCTGATTATTTTCAGACATAGAGTTCATTATTTTAATAATTTTACAAAGGGCTATGTGGTACTGTTGCACTCCCTTCTTCCTTTTTTCTAGACATTTTGCAGACATTTTTGAGAAGGCCRGTTTTTTCCGGAAAATACATAGGTGAAACTAAGCAAGTGAAGACAGGATCCATTCCAGCTGAGGCAGAGAGTGAGAAACACTGCTAAGACAGGCATTTTTATCACATTTTATATATGTTCGACATAAACATTCTTTGACATGAAATATATTCTACAGTACTTCAGAAATGTGTGTTCAGAAATTATTCAAATAAAATTCTAGTGGAAGCTTGATAAAGACAAAAAGGCAAAACTAGAAGGTATTTCAATAAGATGTATTTCAACGAGATAAGGAAAAGGTAAATCAGTGATGAAACATTTTCGCCTACTCTCTGTGGAACTCAAAACTCTCCTATACTACTCATTCTAATGACATTGTGAATTATATGTGGGGCATCTACCACAGTGTATGAAATCTAAAGTAGGGAAAATGCCACAGACCACAATCAGTACAGAAAATAAAAAGAATAAATCAAGTAGTAAACTTTAGCATTTGCCTAGACATATTTGAGACTCTCAGATGGCTTTGGATAATTCTGTTTAGAGTTTCTATGGTTTTAACTGTGTCAGTTACTTCACTGTGAGGCACTGAAACAGGTCACTCAGAGAAGCTGGGGATGCCCCATCCCTGGAGGTGTTCAAGGCCAAACTGGATGGACCTTTCAGCAGCCTGATCTAGTGGAAGGTGTCCCTGTCCATGGCAGCAGTGTTGGGATGAGATGATCTTTAAGTTTCCTTCCAGCATGAGCCATTCTGTGATTGTCTAATTCACACTGGAAAATTCAAACTTTAGTAATTAGAGGAGAGGAACTAAGCAGTTAGAGGCTGGACAACACATAGCTAATAACTTGAGAAGCAAAGTCAAAGCAATGATTAGTATGGAACAGTAGAATATTGTGAAATACAAAGAGACACAATGGAAATAAATGAGAATTACATTCAGTGTTRCTAAGTTCAGCTAGGAAAACAGGGACAAAAATGATTCTGTATCAAAAGGGAGGAAACAGATAGAAAGGTTTAATGTTGAAATGCAGGAGRAAAGAGAAGTAAAATATTCTTGTTTGAGAAAGGCCTGTTTTGGTAGGCTATGACATCATTGTTCTACAGTCTGTGAGCACTGCAGAATTCAGTAGGGAGGCATTCAGTGAGGTACCTCTGAATATAATCATAGCCAAAACCTTCATAGGTTATGGCTATGAATAGAGTATAGGATTCTGAATTATAAGAAAGAGACTTACAGCCTCAAAGGATAGTTTATATTATCCTGAAAKAACTTAAAATATTTTTCAAATTTATTGTGTCATCACACCATTCTGATTCAGCATTAGCAAATATATTCTCTGTATTTTCCTTTCTTTTTTTTCTTTGTCTTTTTTGACAGTCTCATCCTTATAGGTTCACTGAACATCGTTGTTTAGAAAACAAAAGAACACATGTAGTTTCATGTAAAATCTCCACTATAAAAATATATAAAGTAAAATAACTCCTATGTTTTCAAATTTACTTCCAATCAGTGTTTTTAAGGCAACTTTTCCTGCATAACAAGATGCACTCAAAGCCATTCATTGCATTGGTTTTGGGTTTCTTTGTTTTTGCTTTCATTATCTCAGAGCTTGTCATCATCTGCATTAACCTGAAGGAAACAGCATTATAGATGTTATCAACAATGAAAATAGATACGTTCTAAACAGAGATTTACCTGCATTTATAATGGGATATAAATATAAATACAAACATTTCTAGATTGATCATTTACTCAAAATTAGGATGTTGTTATTCTGAGCTAACCCGAGCACTAATCTATGTAGTAAGAGTAAGCTATCATGTAAGAAACTATGTCAATGGACTTTGGCTTCCATCCAGGCAAATGCTGAATGCTTCTATTCCCAGTTAAGCTAATTTGTCTCTTGTACATCTAGTGTCCAGCAGTGAACAAAATAGTTCCTAAGGCAAGGTCTTACCCTGCAGTCCTGATGCATACAACTAATCCTTGCTCAAGTCAATAGGTCTACTCATGAGTAGGATTCAAGTTGATGAGATTCCTAATTCTTTTATCACATCTCAGCCCCAGGATCAATGAGACAAGAATAGACCAAGACAACGTGTGGGTAGGAATGGCAAGGAACGTGTGCCTCTTCTGATATGGTAGGCCTAAGAGTAGAAGGGATAAATTAACATATGGACATGTAGTATGGCCAGCAAAACTATTTGCATCATGAAGTTGTTTCCAATGTTTTTTTGAAATTTAAGGTATCAACAATTTAACATACTGCGGGTACAAAAAAAGTAATATGTAAATACTCTAACTAATATCCAAGAGCTGATAGACTGAATAATAAAAACATTAGAGTTGGTAAAATTAATCACAAGTGAACAGTGCAAACAATCATTATAATTTTTATCTACTTACTGCCAAATACAGAAATTATTTAAAAAAATACAGCCTCATCATCTTGTTAACCTGTATCATAAATCTTGTTTTCAACAATAATGCAAAAATCTGTAATCCTATCTTTATAAACAATTGTGACCTGTGGCTATTTCTACTGCTGGTTTCACAGCTGCTTGCTCAGAGTTTTAAATTTTAGAAAGTATTAGACCATTTCCCGAAACCCCGACATGCAGAGAATCAGCACTATCTACCTTTAGTACTTTCAGTGTGTTCCATGACACCAAATATACATAAATTTGAGTAGTTGTAGAACTGCTGATCATCTCAGACACAGAATTTGTTCTGCAAAGTTGAATGATATTCTATCATTACAAAACTTGGCAAAACTAGACATTTCAACAATGAGGAGAAAGCGAAATGAATATTATTTTCTTCATAACTAATCCACAATCCTTTCTATCTCCCTAATATTCAATCATCTTTCTTGCAGTGGTTATTTGAGTACTTTAGGTACTTTTTTATTCTTCAATCCGTCTTCAACCGAGCAAACCTTATCCCCAAAGCCATCATAATTCAAATCTCCTGCTAAGTGATTACAGATATATATGTCTATTATTCTTTCCTTAAAATGAGGCCTTAAACTCTTCATGTAAAAATGTGTCTCTGGCCTTATCTTGCATTCAGCATTCAGTATAATTCAGAATTTGTTTAAAGAGTAAACTGTGGYGCATACAACTATAAAAGTAACGATCAAATATAAACTAAAGTAGAACAGAGAGCTGTTTTTGATCTGCAGACAGTTTTTAACAGCATTTTAGTAATCACAACTGGTAATCATATTTCCTATACTGAAGTTAACCATTTCATTACTTACTATAGAAAAGGGATAAAAAACCCATGGAAATGGAATTCCCGGGGAACAATTGAAAGTAGTATAGCAAATGCAAGTATTTTGGAAATAAAACCATGAAGGTCAGGAAGGTGAAGGGAAGGAATTGAGTGTGTAGCATCTTCCTTAAGCTGAATTGAGGAAGTTCCTAGAAGTAAAGATATTTTCCCAGTTTCACCTTAATGAAATATAACAGAAACCGCAGCTRTAACAGTCAGTCACATTCAGGTTCTCTTAGTTCCTAAAGTCATGAATATGTGCATCAATCTGCAAATCTTACATATGACTCCTCAAATATGAGGTTGCTATTCATGGCGTACTTGCATATGTAACTCTTAAAGAGATGAAACTTATGGGCACTCCCTCATGCATTACACTACAAATAGGTACCACTGGTACTAGGTACCAGTCCTAGTTCTTGCCTCTGTGTCCTTTAAAGCCTTGTATTTGATTTTAGGTTCATTTTTCCTTCTGAGAACAGAGCTCAGTTGATGGGTTTGGCTGTCAAGCCAAAAGACTAAAGACTAAAAATTCCTGGAAAAAGTACAGATATATCTTCAAACTGAAACTGAGAGTGTAAACATTCCAAAGTGCCTGCTGTAAAATGAGTACACCATTTTCACAGTCTGCCTGTAGTGTCTTCCAAAAAGCCAGAGGAGAATTGCCTTCATTTTGCAGCCAGCTAAAGAATGTATACTGGCATATTCAGTCATTCAAGCCTCATACCAACTTAAAATTTTTCAGAAGTAGAAATGACTGTGTCTTGAAAAAATTTCATCCCAGTTGTTTGGCTAGCTATGTATCATGGCATACAGTGGCATGTAACATGAGTCTTAAAATTTCAGTGTAATTATTTTAAAAGCTTTATCCTTGTAACAAGATGCATATATCCTCATTATTCCAGGTAAGTTTGCGGCCTTAAAAATTCACTCACGCTCACARTGATGTATTGCATGTTCTGATAAACAAGCATCCAAAGATTATTATGACTCATAACACTTGTAATTAGTTGATTTTTCCCAATAATAACTATTGATTTCCAAGACCACACCTATCATGTATTAGGTGCTCAAATACTTCTCACTTCAAAGAATCCCTTCTCAAGAGAAGAAAACAATTATTATTAAGTATTTTGTTACACATATAAATAAGATTGAATTTAAAATGAATGCTTAAAACAAAGTATTAATCTCTAAAAATATGAATCAGATCAAATCATAGACTGTAAAAGATCACCCACTGCTCAAATCTTCCACAGACTTTGAAGGGTATTGATTCAGGCCCTATAACTGAGATCATGAGATCTTGATTTTAAGATATTATTTTTAAATCTTCAAAAGCTGTTCCTAAATAAATAAAAGAAATAATAAATGCATTAGTACCTGCTCTAGAACTTTTCTATTTTTTATTATAACAAGTTTTAATAAAACAAGTTAGTAAACCTGAGAGTTAGAGGGCAAAACTATTCCAACTTTCTTATTATCCATTGTTTTCCCTCCCACACAGAAAACTAGAACACAGATGCCCTTGGTTCTTAGAAATGAGTAGAAAGAAAAGAAAAAGCTGCAAGAGCAGAAAGAGCTCAGATTCCAGAGAATGTAAGTTTACAGAAATGTTTAATATAAAATAAAATCAACAGAAACATATGTGGCTACTCTTAATTTACTCATCAAGACAGAAATTCACTTTTGTGCCCAGCTGTTTGTCAGATTGGAAATATTTACACTTAAGTGTGGATACAAATTGGTAATGTATTACATAACGGTGAAGCTAGTTCTTTTGTTTTAGTTAAGCTGCTATCCTGTTTATTTCTGGCAAAAGCTTTCCAAATATATTGTTGTTCAATTGCCTCAAAATGTCACCATTCTTGGAGTAAATCTCAGTGTTGTCTTAGTTTAATAGCTTGTTCTAATCCTGTTTAAGTAGATGTCACTATTAAACTGTTACCCTGTAATGCACATGACCTTTTCTTACAAAAACCAAAGCAAGACAGAATTTTATGTCATTGTGTGAATGCCATGAAATCTTGCCTAGTACAGCCAGGAAACACTATTTTATTCTACTTAAATCAGGTAGCGGTGACTCACATCTCCTGGCAATGAGCCACTGACCTGCTGTGTGATTGTGTTAATTAATCTCTTTGTTTGCTCATCTGTAAAAGGATTATAAAAGCCAACTTCCATAGAATTTACCCAGACTGCAAGCAGGCAGTGGGATGATGTTTGACCCAGTGTGTTCACAGGAACAAAGTAAATATTAGGAGGAGTAATAAAATTTCAAATGTAGCTCTTATTATAAGCAAATAGAATATCTTATACCCTAACAAAAGCAAAACTTTATTTTAAAAAATTGCAAATATATTGAATTTCTCAGATCAGAGTGAATTAATGTGGCCATCCTGTTTATCTTATTTCGCATTACTTATCAGTTAACTATGACAAAACTAGTTAATACTGAAATTGAAAAGTAATAATGTGGAAATACGCTAGATCTTAAAGATAGTGTAGGCATTTTCTATGAAAACTGTCTCAAAGCTAATCACATATYTATGATACTGCTTACCAAATCATGGGAAAATGTTTTTTCTTTTTTTTTTAACCTTGAATTAGATGCACAGTTGTCACCCATTTGTAAATGCCAGCAAAGTGTAGGAAGCCTTGAAAATAAAGCACATGAGGCTCTGTCTCACTTCACAGAGCCACTGGATGTAAAGGGTGCTGAAGAAGATGGAAAAGATCATGAAAACAAGAATCAGAGTAGCTCAGATGCTTCTGAAGATAGAGACCTTGATAATGTATCAGACATTGAAAAAGAAGGGAAGAAGGAGAAGAACTGCASTCCTAAAATGATCTCACCTCAGCAAGATGAAATCCTAACTACAGTAACTTTTGGTGAGTCAGAGGGCTCATCCAAAGGAAAAATTACACTGTGGGGCAAGCCAGATTCTTCAGACTCAGTTAGCTTGGCCACTGGAAAAATTTCTGCAGAAGTAAAATATGGCTCTTTTAATATTGAAGTAGAAATTAAGAATATTCCTTTGTTTGATTCTGGAACAAAAGTTGGGGATGAACAAAGGAAGAGTTCAAAGAACAAGAAACGTCATGAAAGACAATGCCAGAAAAGTCAGTGTTCAAAATGTTCAAAGTACGAATGCCCTTTAACTGAACATTCAGCAGAACACAGGGGGAAATATAAGAGATCCTCTCTACATAAAATTCAAAGTGTCATCAATGAAAGTCTCTCCTTGGAAATGAACATTGAAACTAAAGACATTCAGGTGGAATATACCAGCAGAAATAAAAATCTGAAGGTTAACATCAAAGCTGGTGAGCAGGCACAGAGCAAACCACTCAAYGGGGAACATGAAGATACATACTGGAGTGAAACAGATTATTCTGTTACAGAGGCACTGCGTAACACAGACTGTGAGTCGTTGTTTAGCTTTCATGAAAAAGCAGATTATACATTCCCAGATGGATATACACTTCTTCCTCCACCTAAAGAATTTGCTGACTGTGACAAAATGCACCTGGATACAATTGCAGAAGGCGTATCTTCATACCCTGTTAATAGCAGAACGGAATCTGACGGTCTCACTACAGCCTTGAGTATTTGGGGGGAAGAAAATTATTTCTGTAAACTTAACACAGAAGACTATGAAGACCATACCAATGAAAAGAAAGATTTTTCTAAGGATAAAATACTTTTCTCAAAAATAAATAACACTAATTGTCTTGTAGCTATTAATACCTTGCATAATCCAAACAATGGGAAAGAATGTGTTAATAAGAGCACTGTATTACATCAAGAAAGACATAACTGTGACAAACACAGAGATAGAGGACCAAAAACAGCAAGAAGAAAGTCTTTCCCAGATACTACCCTGGAGGTAGCATCACTAGTTCACCCTAGAAGGGATTCTGGCTTTTACTCACTGCCGTCCTTAAACGTATTGCTTAAGGAGACCAAAGCAGATGTCCGTAACAGGAACTCACACATTCCTAAAAAATATAAGGAACTTTGTAAGTGTCCTGACTTGACCTCCTCTCTGACAGAGCTTTGCAAGTATCCCGACTTGACCTCCTCTCTGAGAAATTTGAGAAGTCTTAAGTCTTCATATCAGTATGCTTTCACATCATTTGATCGTAATATTACCATTTATCCATCTGAGCCTGAAGAAGGTGTCTGTCTAGATGGCACTTGTTTACTGAAAGACTGTGCAGACTGTGTGGGGCAAGATGAAGAAACAGAAGAAACATTAATGGAGAGTCTTCACTCCAGAGGTACTACACCTGACAAAAGAGAAAATTACCATGAAGAGCCTCTGGGAAACCTATCCATGTGGGAAGAAGACTCAGAGTCTACTGAAGCTTTAAATAAAGAGAAATCAGAGTACAACTCTGTAGAAAAGCAYGATGAATGGCAAAACAAAGCTCACCTGATACAAGCCTCTCCACTTTCTACAAGCCCTTCAGGTGAATTCATTAATGATAAAGAAAGTACTAATTATGCATCTACAGAAAGCATCCCAAAACAATCACAGAATTCATCTTCAGTTTTACAGTTAAATGTTCACCCACCTTATGCAGAGTCGGAGGTAACAAACAAAATGAGACAGTCAGTACTGACTGACCCTCCAGTGATAACTGGAGAAGTAGAAGGAACACTTGTCCAAGGCAACACTACATTGATACCTGAATGTTTTGGCTCTGCACTGAAGAAAGAACCTAACCTTACCTGCAGTATACAAGAAAAATCCTTGCTATCATCCTTGATAGATCACAAAGAGAATGACATGAATAAAGCATTGGAAAGCCTTTCTGAGGTACAGTACGTATCTGGAGATGTTCTTGTTGAATCTGATTGCTGTAATAATTCAGCACAGGTCTTCGTATTATCTACCTCTTCAGTATGCACAGAAAATAAAGAGAATTTCACAGAACATTTAAACATTAAGCAAAGATTGGAGAACTCTTGCAGTAAACAGTCAACTGATGACAGTTTAAGGAGAGAGCCTGGAGTAAATCAACTACCTCTGTTAGTCAAGTCCAACTTTGAAGAAATTGAATCAAATTTTGAAATGAAAGAAGATTATTATGAAACTGCAGATATGTCATCATCAGTAAGACATATTAGTCAGAAAGGTAGGTGTTACAAGACTTTTCAAGTTAATATCACACATCTTTTGCATAGGAGCTTTTGTGACATATGTTTACTTATATTGTTATGGCCATGGGGTTACAACATGCAGTTATTCTGCTGAGGATTCTAGGAACCATGTTGCAGAGCCAAAAATCAATATTTAAAAAAAAMCAAAAAAAATTAATGCAGCTTTGATCAAGAAGCAGTTTTCCTACATTAAACTGCCCCCCTATCCTGTACATCTAGTGAGAGAAGAAAGCACCATTGCAGGAAGTAATAGTAAAAGCAGTTACTGCGTGATATGAACTCAGAGCGCAAGTCTGTGTTTAAAACCACATAAATCTGGCTTTCAAATCCATGTGATCGACAGGAATACTGAATATATATGAATACATATCGGTCTTAATTCTGGCTGAATATTTTCATTGGATGACCACAGGGGATCTTTTAACCTGCTTTTCTCCTCTCTTTTATATGTTTGAAGAAACTGTGTATGAAAAAGGCTTATTTTTAATAGCTAATTTTACAAAATTTCTTGTCTTCCTTTTTATAATTCATCTACCCATATCCATAATTTGTCTTTTAAAATGAGTGTTTTGAAGTATAAAAATTTTAAGCCATCCTGGGATATTACACACTACAATGTGAGCCTTTTACATTATGAATATGTACACACATATGTGTGTATGTGTTRTTAAAATATCACTCCAAACACTTTAATTTTATTTTTTAATATCAATCAGGTTATATGCAAATACATCTCAAATTCACCTTTCCAGAAGGCGATGTTTCCAACTGATTTGGAGCTTAAGAGGTTTATATAATTGAAAAATATACATTTTCTTATGGAAAATGTCTTATATAATCCTAGTTCAAAGAAGCTGATGTTTTAAAAAATCTTTTAGTTCACTGTACCTGCAGAAAGACTGGTATGACCTCCGTGGCTGTCTTGTTTGGCATTGGTAATGGAAATTAAAAAAATACCTGAAGTATTTTATACACTATATAGATATACTACATAGATTCATATTGCCATATAGACCAGTATCTCAACATAAGTATCTCAATACCAATATCTTGGTATCAATATGTAAAGTAGAAAATTGATTAAATGGAAATCTCTATAGAACAAGGTACAGAATTAAGGTACTAAAGGAAACTGTATGCCAAAATCCTTGACTTCTCAGACATTAGACCTAAATGGTTAAGGACACAGCACAGAAGTGAGATATAGCTATGTTTTTCTTTTTTTATTTCTTCTTTTATTCTCTCTCCCCTTTTGCCCTTTGCTAAGAATTATCTACGTGTGTTCTTTCTCATACCTGTCATATTTCTTTGGCCCTCTTTTTGTCCAGGGTCATATTTTGATTTATCTTCATTCCCAGCAATGCTGTGGAGGTCCTCCTTTAAATGAATAAACGTGTGCATCCAGAATAAATTTTACAGCCTACTTTACCAAGACATTGGGCAGTGTGGGACTTAGGGAGTTTAGTAATCAGTGACACTGGAAAGTAAATGTGTCATTTTTCTGCAAAGAATGAAAACTTCTACAACAGAGAAGAAGAGATGCCACTGTGGTAAACAGGATGGGGGAAAGGCAGTCTAGAAGTCTCTAGTGTTTTGGGTACTTCATGATTGTATCAAAGAGGAAAAGACCCCTGCAAAGGGCACTAGAAGGGCATTGCAAGAGATAGGTTTCCTGAGTCTCAGCAATGGTCTGGAATAGTTCCCTGGAATGCCCTTGCTGAGTTACATGTGATGAACATCTGGCTGAAAACAGAAAAAGGCTGTGCAGCCATGAGTGTATCTACAGAGTCCTCCAGGGAGCCTGTGGAGGTTGGACTTTCTCTCTATCAGTCCTTGCCAGTGGTTACAGTCACATTTTTAATACAGAATATAATACAAGATCTGTTTTACGATTGTTATTTTATCTGAAATAATAATGCAACAATTAAGTTTATTCTGCCTTAACTAGAAAGAAGTCTGAACCAGGAAAATTTTCATGCATATCTTTCAAGATTATTAGTATTCAAATAACAGTTTCTATATCTACCTGTTGACAACTTCAGAAATGTATGATGTTAAGCAAGATCCATGAGCAATTTACAAATTTCTGCATTAAAACAGTGATGTACTATGCTATGTAGGTATTTAAGTAGAGATATTTCTACTCAGCTAGTCTCAGATGTATATTTTCAGAATATTTTCAGTATTATTTGGTATTTTCATTTATATATTGGTTAGATTATTCTTGGATTTAGAATGTGGAAATATTACACAGTAAATTTACTTTTACAAGTTGTGTCATGTATTTCTCACAAACAACATCTGGTTATAACTTAGACTTGAAATCAGAAATGAATAAAACCAGAAAATTGCCTTTGAAGAAAGACGCTAGAGCAAGTGACAGTTCCCAAGAAGATGCTATAGACCAGTGGGCCAGAAGACGGAAACAGTTCAGAGACAGCAAAAAGTGCAGTTCGACTGGAGGAAGCTCCATAAACAGCACAATCACTGAGGGATCAAGTGAGTACTTCAGTATTACACTCTTGGTATCTTTCCTGTATGTGTAATTGGTAATATGACAGGCTTTTCAACTAAGGAAACTGATCTCCAGTTTGCTATCCAAATGTCTCTGTTAGTCATTATCATGAGTAACAGAAAACATCCTTCCTCCTTGATTGAGCAAACAATCTGACTAAAAAAAAGATTCTACCATGCATGTTCATGGTAGGACATGTTCAAATTATATGCTCAAATAATATTAAGACAAACTTTAGGCACAAACATGTAATTATGTGGCAGTAGGTTTGAGGTTATAACAAAAACCATAATCCTGATATCTACTTATGTCAAAGCATGCTGAGCTGGGAGTCCTTCCTCCTTACAACTGGGAGTCCTCCACCTGCTCCAACTTTAATCTACACTTTTTGCCTAGATTGTTATTCACTGTGACTCATAACTGTCTTTTTAAGAGTTCTGTCACCTTGCCACATGCAGATTCATCAGCTTAAACTTCATGGGAAGGAATTTTTAAGACGAACTGCTTAGTGAATTTAAATTGCATGCAGATGGAGCCACCAAACAAGGATTGCACAGTCTAGGGAGAACATATGTGGATATGTGGTATTTCTTACTTAACACTGCCTTACCTCCTGTTTTGCTATTTTAGTAATATAAAAAATACTTTGTGGGGATGAAGAAATGTGCACTTCCCTGTGGAAATATTTTGTGTTATGAGTTCTTTTGGTACAGGAAATTTTATTTGTAGGTATATAGCCTCCTCTTCTTTGAAGAAGGGAAAATATGGATGTATAGAAAACTCTGAACTTTGAGTCTTCAGTGCAAGTCCAATAGATGATAAAGTACAAATATGTTCCATGCCTGTACCAAAGAGGTAAATCCTACATTAATTCACTACTTATACATAGATTTCAGTTGGCAGCTAGGTTACCAAGAGGGACCTGAGATAAGTGAACCAGCAGGGAACCCAAGCCTTTTTGAAGCAGTAATTGAAGAGCAAGCAGGATACCCTGAGGTATCTAATATGGCCTGTTAACAAAGAAGAAGGCATGACTAACATTTCCCAAGGGAATAAAGAGGCTCTTTATTGGTAGGAATTTTCATTGCTTGCCCCTAAAACAGGTTCTATGCCATCATATTAAGACTAGAAAATTACCGTGCCAAACCACCTGTGCTCAAAAAAACTTACCAGAAGCTATACACACCAGGCTAAACTATTCCTTGATTTCAACAGTGATGTCTCTTGAATATAAAGCTGGGCCATAAATTTTACTAAATTTGGCATGTGTTGGTTTCATAGCGGAAGCATATATATATGTTTAACAAATCAAACAAGTCAAAAAAGAGCAAGTTGAAAGAGCTAGAATTGCTTTCCTTGAGACAAAGTTTTGGGTAGCATATGGCATATACCCAGAGTGGTCTCCAGAACAGGTGAATGGACAGACAATTCTGTCACAGATTCTCACATCTAATCTTTTTGGATAGTATGCCACAGGCCTGAGACTTCTGTCCCTTTTGGTTTGGTAGCTTGACTTACCCTCTGTTGGCAGACAACTCTGATTGACATATGGAAGCAGCAGCTCCTTACATTCTTACTTCCAGCATCTGGGAATAATTTAAGTGTGCTTGTTTGTGACTCTCCAGTTTGACATCTGTTCCAAAAACTCAAGAAGAGAAAGGAAATGTTTTAGCATAATTCCATGGCAGTGTCAGTATGGCAGTGCATATAGTTTTGCCTTTTTGTCACATTTTAATCTACTCTAACTCTACTAAAATTACAAAAATTCAGCACTAAACTGGCAAAATACTGTGCTGTACTGAGTTGTTTGGTGTTAGTCTAGGTTTTAATTTATGCATATCACCATAGTAATATTTATTTATTTGTCTGTTTGCTAGTAGCTTCTTAAACAGTTAAGCATGTAATCTCATACTTTCTGCATAAGGGAGGAGCCAGTGGACCTGGAGTATTTGTCTAGATAGACACAACTGAGCACATTTTCTAAGAGAAGAAAGGACTGCCACTTAGATGTATTCAGGGAGTGACTTCCTGAACAAATATAATTTTAAATAAAGGTATATTTTTATCTTCTCTGTTTTTAAACTGGGAATCATTTTACATCAAACACAGGACAAACAAAGCAAACAGATCTTTCCTCCAGCTGCATTAAATCTAGCTGCATTATACCAGGCATTTCACACTGAAAGGTATGTGATGGTTTTTTCTTCTCAGAAAATTTATATTTTCAGTCTATCTGTTAGCACAGCATCTGATGATGTATACTTATATATGACTTTCACCATCCAGTCTTAACTTTGAAGTTCCAGTTCCTGGTCTTCTTGGGATGTTGTTAGACTATTTATTTAATTCAACTTGCTGTTTATAACCTGTCACAGCCAGCTGCCTGACATCCTATTGCCTTGAGAGTCTCAACTTTAGCAGAGAATTAGAGCTCTCCTCCATTTCCATGTGAACTCATTGAAAGATATTGGGAATGTATATTATAAAGTACGCATCTGAAAATCCTCAGGATAACACATCATACACATAGTCAACAGCCAATGAAGGAACTAGCCAGGAGTTCTATGGTAAAAGACAAAAAAAAAGAAACCACCAAACTATTATTTCCTCATCTCCTTTTTAAAAAAACTTCATGCCTGGAAGAGCCAAGATTAAGAAAACAAAAAATATGGTCATCAATGCCCTGTCATGGAAGATACATTTCATCTTCTGTCTTCTGATATGAATTGAACTCATACTAAATTTCTAGAAGATTTTTTTGATTTCCTAATCAAATGGGTCACATCAGATAGCTTAAGAACTAGGTAAAGCCAGATTTGTCGCAAAGAGTTGCAGCTCCTGTTTTGACCACTTGCATTAAGACTTCACTTCTTATTCAAGTCCAATGTGCATTAGCCTCCAGTATTGTGATCTTATATTTGGAAATCCATGCAGACTTCTCCTTTAACAGCAACAAAATTTAAGAATTCAGTACAAACATTACAAACAGTTAATTAAGAAGTCTGTGGCATTTCTTGCATGCTGAGTGGCTGAGGTCTCTTATTCTTCACACATTTTCCCTCCTGACATAACTTTTACTTGTTTTATTGCCATGACAGTAAATTCAGAGGATGCTCGATCAGTAGATCTGGGACTATATTCTGAAAATGAGGACAGAGGTTTTTATACAGAAAACTTTCATTCTGCTTCCTGGGTTTTCAGAGGAGATGATGTCTCTCCAGATAACAGTCCTAGATGTCTCAGCAAAAGACCTAGACCAGTGGCAAGTAAGTTGGCTAGAGCAACAGGTAATAAATGTCACAAAAATTTATTAATTTTGGGCACTCTGAGGATTTCAGGGAAATGATATTTTGGAGTAGGTGCTGGTGTCTTATGCTAAAGAAAGGAAAGGGAGCAACCCAAGAATCTAAAAGCTTATTTAAAAAATAATTCTTATTTAGCTATTATCTTGCAAAATATCATCGTCACTTGATAAACTGGTTAAAGTTCATAACTAAACTTTCAGAAAAGGGTAGAGGCAATGTAATTCCATTACTTCCTCAAGCTTGCCAAAATCTTAGAGATATTTATGGTCATAAAGTATTATAATGGACATAAAATCTGTTTTACATCAAACTTTCAGGCATAGTTGATTCAGAAAGAAAATAATCATTTGCTAGGAGTATGGAGGATTGTTCTATTTGTAGTTTAAATCTGTGCAAACAGATTTAGTGAACAAATTTTTCTTTGGGAGGGGAGCTTTTCCGCCACTTCTCAGATGTTAAGTTACTCAAAAGTAACACAGTTCAAAGGACTAAGACAAGGTGAGACACCCCTGTAGCGTTCCAGGAAATTGTCCTTTGTTGGAGCTCATAAATAATTCAGAACATGAGAGAAAACAAATGTCTGCTATAAATCTTCTGATATGAAAAATTTCCCTTTACTTAGATGAGAACATTCTGGAAAACCATTTTGGTTGCTTCTTCTCTCAGGGGAGAGCTCAGAACTTCAGCATGATTGTTGAAGTCAGTATTGAAGTATCTATTTTGGACGGATAACATCAATTGGCCTAATATTAAAGTAATCTTGAAAGCAATTTCTGTTTTCCAAATAGTACACAATTTGAAGACAAAACAGCTGTCATAAATTACTATTGAATTGGCCTCCATTAAGAAAGAATACATAGTAAAGTAGTCAAATTATCAAAATCAGACACTCCAAGAAATCAAATTTACACTGAAATCATTCTTAAGCATATTTGCTAAAGAACCAGGCCATTTAAGTCAGAATAATAATACTAATAGACCCTGAGAAAAAGATGGAAGTAGGCAATTAGACCCTGATCTTCCTTTTTACGGAAGTTGATGCCTTTAAGTGTTAAATTCTGATGAGTTTAAAGATATTTCAGCTCCCCTTGGCAGCAGATGCCACTGTGGCTGGGGAGGTTGAACTACAGGACTGGAAGGCATTCTGAGAGTGTGGAGTGGATGGATAAACAAAAGGAGAAGAAACAACTATCCAAAATATAGAGGCCTTATGAAATATAAAAAGAATGAAACTACAAACAACAAATTTAAACTCATTTGAGAAATTAGAGTGTATTTTGTATTTGCAGCATAGAGGTTTGACAAAGACGGCATGAGAGTTTTTCTCTCCCAAAACACCATCAGTAGAGTGGAATACCTGAATACTTCAGCCTACATTATGAAGTCCAGGCATTTAATTTAAATTGCTGTCTGCCTGTGCCCTAACATGAATGATATTTGATTTGTTGCAGTGTGAGGGGTGTCACCACCTGAGGACCAGCACTAAGCAGCCAGAAGTGATAGTGAAAGAACCCCAACCCTTTGTAAAATCAGTAACGCTCAGTACCACAAAAAGTTTTAAAAACAGACTGCTGCTTATTAAATTGAATGTTTAAAGAAAAAAGGTATCTTTCTTCCTATTTCCAGTTCGAGAAAGAACAGTGAAGATTGCTAAAGGAACTGGCAATTACCCTTGGGGTTTCAGGATCCAGTTCTCAAAACCTATCCTTGTGACTGAAGTTGACACAAGTAAGTTGTGTTTGTACTGGTTAATTTCACCTGTGGAAATATATACAAAGTAAATACATAACATTATATACACTGATATAATGAAATTATATATGTCTACATGATATAATATGATCTACATAGTATAGAACATCTGTTTTATATTAACTTATAATATTGATGTACATAGTAATTTCCATAATTAGSGGGTGCAAGGTGTTTGAGAGCAAGAACTGCTCATGAGCAACTGTCTAAGAGCCCCATGATCCCTAGTAGTAAGTCAGACTCCACTGCCCTGTCTTTTTCCATATCAGTTCATGTCTTGTGCAAGTGCCTGCATTTTGCTTCCCTCAAGATGTAAAGTCTAAAACTTTTGTGGGCTGACCCACAAAAAGAAACCCCAAAAGAAACTCCAAAACCCAAGTGAGTGAGCAAAGAATGGCAGATGATTTTCAGCGAAGATGAAATGTAAGGATACTGCTTCTAGAGAAGAATGAGTTAGCTGTACCATGCCTTAACAATGGTGTTGGCACTTTCACTCAGGAAGGAGATCTTGGGAGTCACCACTGAAAAGTCTCTGAAATCATTGGCTCTGTGCATAATAACAACTTAGAAATCTGGCTAGAAGTTGATAACAGCAGACAGAATGAGACACAGGCAGTCTGCCTGCCTAAGACCTTGGCTCATCCAAATCGAGTGTACTGCTTGCTCTGCTGCTCTGCATCTCAGGACAGGCACAGTAGAATTAGGAAAAGAGCAGAAGGTACGGGAGACTATGATAGATTCTTACTAAAAATAGCAGATACTATGCAAAATGTCATCCTGTACAGAGAAAGTTAGTGCATGCCTTCTGGCACGGCATCTGAGAATAGCTCTGTCACTATTACCAGCCTTATGTATTAGATTGTCCATCATCCTGACAACAATGAGAAAGCCTGTGAATTCAGGAGCATGTGAGTTCATAAGTTCTTTACCTAAGTACAAATAAAATCCTACATCATGCATACAATAGCTCTGACACTTACCAATTTATCCCTACTAGTTAAAATTAAGTATAGCAACTCATATTGTATGTTGTTTTCAAACACAGTTGCTTTAAAACAGTGACAACATTAAAAAATAAGGTTTTTTCAGACAAGCTTTTAGTGAAATGATGTTTTCTCAAAATATAACTCATTTCATTGGGAAGAAATTCTTCCCTGTGAGAGTGGTGAGGCACTCGCATAGCTTGCCCAGAGAGGCTGTGGATGCCCCATCCCTTTGAAAGTTCAAGCCAGGGTTAAATGGGACTTTAAGCAACCTGGTCTAGTGGAAGGGGATTCGAACTAGATGGTCTCTTTCAGCTGAAATAATTCTATGATTCTGTAATGAATATTTTAATAATATTTTTATAGCCCGCTTATGGTCGTGAAGTCTGGTATGGCATGCTCAAGGCCAGCACAACCCAAAATTTTTTGACATTTAAAAATTATTTTTAATACACATGAGGGTGGATCAAGGCTTCATTGTGCCTGTTTATTAGTAAGCTTTTACTAATTTTATTCCTACAACTTCTAAACATTATCAGAAATACACTGAAGGATCACATTTACTGCATCATAGGGTGCAAAGTCTTTAAAAGCATACAGTAAAAGTTAAGGACATGAAATGATATTTTCCAAAACCATTATTTTACAGTAATTCAGAATGCTTATTTATAAATGAGAAGATAAATACTGTATTTGAGAAATTTGTAACTGGGATTTAAGTAACTGTGTATTGGTGCCCATGAATAGAGTATAATTATCACCTCCCTAGTATGTTTCCATTCCTGGCTGGCATGTGCCTGAGCAGTGTTTTATTAGGAATGCATGTGCTTTGCAATGGTTAACAAATAAACAAAAGGTGATGCATTAATAATTTTATTCAATTCTTCCTTCACTGGGACCTTTTAAACTTACCCTGTAATTTCTTCYTAAAGCCAAAATTTCTCACAATGCTATATCCAAATTCTATTAACCAGCAAAGATAACTATCAATACAGAAGGTACTCTTTTGGGGTTAAATTCAAAGTTTATCAGAATAATAGATATTTTTTTTCTACTGACTCTACTGAGCTTTGCATCAGATCTTTCTTTGCACTTCAGGCCAAAAAACTCTCAGATACTGAAATGTCTATTTGAATCTTAAAGTGTTTAAATCCTAGTGGCATTTTAATGAAATTTTTCTCCTGCCAGTGATTATCTAGGGTTGCATCCGTATCCAAATCCTGAAGCTTCATTAACAGATGAGTAACAAGTTGACATCAAGAAGGGCCTAAAACATAATCCTTGATTGGTTGAACAGATACTTGTTTTGCTAGAAATGTGTGATCATATAGACACGCTTGATATCTTAGCACTAAATAAATTTTTATGTTTTATTTTTGACTTTGGTTGTTTTCTTTTGTTTGTTTTTGGTTTCATTTCTTTCTCTTTCTCTCTCTTTTTCTCTCTTTTTTTTTTCTTTTTCTCTTTCTTTTCTCTTTTTCTTATTCTTTTTCTCTTTTCTCTTTTTTTTTTCTTTTTCTTCCAGATAGTGCAGCTGAAGAAGCAGGGCTTCAAGTTGGGGATATTCTGATAGCAGTAAATGGAACTGATGTCACCAGCATGCCACATTCAGAAGCTGCAAATCTGGCAAGGAAAGGTAGTTCTGAATCACAATAAATTAAATGAATGGGTCAGGTTTTCTGTTGAATGCTCTAAGTACMTCCAGAGAAATGGGGTGATGTATGCAAGAAATCTCAATTAATAGTTTAATGACTTACTATTTCATACAGTGGTATTGCCAAGGTAACTTTTTTATCTAGATGTTGTTTTTTAGACACTTTAGAAAATTAGTCCCCAAAGAGCATGTAACTGTAATGGTTTTGGCTCTGCTCTTACAAAGAAAGTGACTCAGAAAGCCCTTAAAGTGACTCAAGAGACACAAACGCCTTATTTATGCCATATACTTCCTCAGGGAAAGACTTCACATCTTCCTTCTGTTTCTCTGTTGCCAAGATCTGAAGTCTAGTCAGGAGATTAGAGAGTTTATTTCATGAGGCATTCTTTTGTACCACCACAGAGACAGTTAGGGATATTAGTCCAGTATATCCTTCCCAAAATTGTGATGACTAAAACCCAAAGATAGCCATGTTTACATGCTAAAAATTAGTTTACTGCTATTCTGTATTTATCCCAGATAAATTTTTGACAGAGGATCATGGGAAATTCAATAAATTAAAATACTTTTACAAGGCAATGACAAATTTGACTTGACATATACTGTGTTATTTAATTATAGAACTGCCATTCACACTGTTGTATTTAAGAGAATGTTGAGTGTTTTAGCAGATAAATCTGCGATTACTGGTATTTTCAACTCCTCAGAGAACACCCCCTAGATTGAATCTTGGCTCACCAACAACATTCCCAAAGTCAAATGTCCCCCAAAAAGAAACCCAGCAAATGTTTTGCAGATGAAATTGTGTCACAGTCACATTTCTAAATCTTCCTTCAGGCATTACCACCTCTTTAGTGTTGATATAATCAGAATTTCAGGCCTTTAGGGTCAAAATTATAGATACATTGATACTGTCAGCAAATATTCTGATGTTGCATCTCATTGATGATGAAGATAACATTTTTTCTTTAATCTTGCAACCCATAATCTCTTCTGAGTCCTTACATTTTGCAAATGATAACTAGATTCATTAGGACAGGTTTGCTTCCAGCAGCCATCTTCCTCAGTGAGGGGCACAGAAAAAGCTACCATACTCCAAGGCATGGAAAATGAAGAATTCCCAAGAGCATATGTAAAATGACAGAAACTGAAGGTGCCCCTAAGAGCATTTTCAGCAATTTTTTGTTAAACCTCAATTTATGTACACCCATTTGAGCAATGAAATTACTCAAATTACTTCTCCTAACTGATAAAATAGACAAGTACCAAAGATGCTGCTTGCAAAGATAGGTCACAAAAATTTTTTTTAGATGTGTCTTCAGATAGCTGGCTCCATTACTAGTTCTCAAAACAAAATTAGTTCCACTGCTGAATTTGTGTTAAAAGAAGGCCAAATATTATTTGATTTATTTAATATGCTTTGTCAGCTGCTCTGCTTCTTTTTACTTCTAGAAGCTACACTGGGAGGATATGGGTGTGGTATAGAATACTGCCTTCCTTCTCCCTACCCTATATGGTATTCAGAAATATTGACACATTTATAGTTTTGACTTATATTTTCATATGTAATATTTTAGGTCCTGATATCCTGACGATGATAGTGGGATCAGACATCAGCCGTTACCCCAACACCCCCAAACCTACCTGCCGAGGATATCTGCACAAAAGAACACAATCAGCAATACTGAAGGGCTGGAGAAAGAGGTGGTTTGTGCTGAAACATAATGGTTACCTACACTATTACAAACACAAGAAGGTAAGGAGAGTGGCTGGTGAGAAGTCAATAATCCAGGAGTGTGTCCTGAATTATGGAGTGTAGCAGTTCTGTACTCAAATTTGCAGATCATTATCTTGACTTACGGTATTTGCAGCATAACATCAATGCTACAGGGTTTTGCATGAAGTGTACGAAGGGGGCTTGTTGAGTGTTCTTCTACAGTTCTCTATGTACCTTACATTTCCAGCAGAAGGACTGGTAGTCTTGTTTCTCTGCATCTGTCATGGTAGACACATGAGCCATCTAATCAGGAATATGCTGCAGAACCATTGAGTATGCAACAAAACAGTATGGMGAGTGCTTTATTTCAGCACTAGCTATTCTGGTGTCAAAACAAAATCAACTAAAAAACTTCACACTAAAAAGATGCAAACATGTAGGAAACATTCGTTTGAAGAGATTTCATTTTATCATAACCAGATCAATCATCAAACTCTTGAAATGTAAAAATGCATATTTAGCTATACTTTTAAACACTTTCCAGTTTTTGATCAATTAAATATCAGTGTTTGATAAATTGGAGTGAGGATTAGAAGGTGCCCCATAATCTTACATGCTCTAAGATTTAATTACATTTTCACTTCTTCCTTTCAACTAGTAGATTTCTTTTAATTCGTTTGTTCCTCAACTACCTTATTTGTTGCACTAAGAAAATAAATATTTCAATCATGCAAACTATGTGCATTTGCTTTTTCTTAAAAAGAGTAAACACATTTAAAGCATTGCATAAATATTTTATAGAAATAGCTAACTACTGCTTATTTTCTTGCATTATCCAAGACTAGTGCCCTTCAATTACTTTTTAAATTATTTCATGCTGGTTTTTTGCTCTCTGTCTCTGGATTCCAAAGAATACATTTCAGAATACTGAAATATTGAGGTGCTATTTCAGCAGATGAAAACACAAGGATTTTCTTTACTGCCTCATGTGCTTACAGAGTACTCTGAAGAATCATTTAGTAAGAGAGAGAGGGAGCAAGATACTTAAAACAAATACAGTTCTTCACTACTGAGAGAACCTAATGCCCGAATGAAATAAGAGGGATCTCAAGTGTATTCATTGGCACTTCTTTCTTTTGGTATGATTTCTCTCAGGATGTAAAAAGAGGACTGCTCATCCCACTTTTTTTTTCTACAGGAATTACAAATAATATTTTTCATTTAGCACAACTTTTAATGTTTTATGCCAGCTGCATGATTAAATTGGCAATTTTATGTTCCTGATCTTGCCTCATTCTGGAGGAAAAAAATTTCACTTACTGTATCTAGGAAGTTCTTTGAAATAGTTAATTAAAGGCAAGAATAATTCAGGAATTTAAAAAAACTTCAGGAAAAGCTGTCACTATCCAGCAAAATAGCCAGGACAATCAATTTAATAATCTTCATTCTGTTGTTAAGAACATCAGCTTACATTGGTGTATTTCCAGTTACTCCAGCAAGGCCATGCCTGGTTTCCAGTTGTGTAAGACAACTTTTATTTAAGCCTGAAATGCAGCATATTATGTTTTATAGTGGAGAAAGGAGAGGGTGATTCAYCTCTGCTTCAATCCATATCAAGAAACACAGGGAGCTAGATTTCCTCGTGATTGTAATCTACAAGCAGATATTATCCATCTTGAATTTCTCTCTTCCCACCYACCTTAAAAAGAAGATTACTAGAGTTTTTTACATTTGACTCTCCCATGTAATTGCTGCTTTTTTTTGAGTTATCTCTAGCCAATCACACAGTGGTGAAGTGATAGCTGTTGGAAAATATTCAGTCACTTCCCATGCAAAGTTACTTTCTTTTCCCTCAAACAGAGGGAACTGCCAACAGAAATCCTTGACTCTACAATCCATATCAGTAGCTAAAACATTTTTTTCGCTTCAGTGCTTGTAGCTGTGTTTGCCACCTCAGAGCAGAGATATTTTTGTGTTAGAACCTTGGTTTTGGTAAATTACTGAGATCACCAGAAATAAATTATTTATAATACTTTTGCCTATACTTGGCAGCCAGGGAGTTCCACTATATATTCTACAGGTCTGATCCTCTGTTGTCCAGAATTCTGGATCTTCTCAAACATGCTAAATCCTTATTTTTCAATATGCCCAGTTTTTCTCTTAAAGGAAAGATGTCTGGAAATTATGAGGAGACAGACATGAATGTACACTTAAATCCTTCCCTAAGGCAAGTATAAGCAGWTAAGTTTCTTGTGCTTGAACTTAACACATTTTTTCAGGGAAAGCTGAAAACACATCAACATAGTCACACACTGATCCTTTCTCTACAGATAAATTAAAATGATACTTTTAAAGGAGCAACGTTTGCTCCTCTAAAATAACCATTTGCTGCTCATCACAGTAAAGCGGCTGCAAAGTAACCACAAAATGTTTGTAGTGAAGTATAGGACAAATAAGTCTTAATCAGCTTTACATGAGACCAATAAGATAGAAAAAAACAACCTGCCTCACAGTGGCAGAGCATCACTTCAACC
Source organism: Cardinalis cardinalis (assembly GCA_014549065.1). Classification (NCBI taxonomy): domain Eukaryota; kingdom Metazoa; phylum Chordata; class Aves; order Passeriformes; family Cardinalidae; genus Cardinalis; species Cardinalis cardinalis. Next base: position 1,017,286 of record JACDOX010000177.1, read on the forward strand.
TGTTAAATCTCTGAACTGTCATCACCAACAGGAAAGAGTTATTAATGTATCTCCATGCAGACTTCCTTTCCAGATGTCAGAGATTGATTAATTCTAGTCAAACCAGCTCTATCACGTCCTTGTATTACTTTTGTAATTTATTCCATTTCACTGTCCAATTCCCTCAGCTAAGAATGATGTAGAACTATAGTAGTTAGAAATAAAGATCTAAAGAGTATGGGTTTGTTGCCAGCATTTTGTATGGATTCCAAGTAGGAAAGTCAAAAGAAGCAGCTGTGATAGCAAGGAAGTAGGAGCAGTTATGTTGGAAGGAATAATCAAGTTGGAAACTATTGCCTTGACAATAGAAAATAGCATGCTTTAGAGATTCAGCTGTAGTGAGAGACTGAACTGTGAATAAAGAGAAAATCAACTTTCCTGTGCAGTCCCAAGTCTCAGAGAAATGGCCTTCATGACAGTTCATGCTGGTAATGCTCTGAAACATGTTATAAGAAAACTTGGCAACAACATGTACTCTTGAACAGCACTCCTCCTGTGGCAGCATTGAAGGACAGGAATGTGCTTTTTTGTAATCATATATAATAATGTCACTTTTAAAAAGAGAATTATGATTTGCATTTCTTAAGCTCCCAAGTTTAATGCCTCTAGGAAGCCCTTAGGCATAGTGTGAGTGACTAAGACAAAGTATCTCAAAGCTGAGGGCAGGTCAGTGAGAACAAAGACATGCATTTCTTATCATCCAAAACTATTACACCCTAACCTGATAAATAGCTATTACATCACTTAAATCATTAGATGTTAGGTCATATCCCTATTTCCATTAGAATAGAACAGAGAAGGGAAAAAAATGCTTTTAAATTATTTTAATTTCTGTGGTATATGGAGTCCAATTTTTACACCAAGAAAGAAATCCCCTGTGTGCCATATGCAGAGCCTTCAGAGTATTTCAATCTATGGCAAATATTCAGTCCTTTGTTCTCTTGAACAAGCCTGTGTGTTCATTGCTAAGCCTAATCACTTTATATAAATGGCTTAGCTAGAAATAGATTTAGGTCTAAGCCATTGCTCATAGAGGTATCACTTCTATTTGTTCTTCATTCTTGCTTGGAGCTGTATCACCATAGTCTGGAAGCTGCCACTTTATATAGAGCCTGTGTATAATCTGATTTCTTAACGTTTACCATGACTCCCATGGYTCTAGAATATATTTTTCAGTTGACATTTAAGAACCTGCTGAATCCATTGTCTCCAATWCATCCACTGTATTATTTCTGTTGAGAAATGAGAAATAATGCTAGCTGATGATATATGTGTTAATTTTGGCTTAAAAGAGTGCATACCCTGACCCAGAGAAAGTCATATACAGATACATTATTTGATCTGATTCAAGTTGTTCAAAATTTTAACTGAATATTTATTTCTGTGAGACTTGGTCTTGCAAACTGTTCATTACCTTTTGTGGAATTAATTGCAACAAATTAGAAAGAACCTACTGGACCAACTGGAATGTGAGGATTAACCRTTCCATGAGACCCTTTGATTGTATTTCATCTGACAGCCAATACTCTTTGGTGTGTTGTAGTATGTATTGTATAAATGGCTGTGCCCTGATGACTCCTGGTTGCTCTTGATGGGCTGCAGCTGCGATGTCCTTCAGTGGGCTGCAGCTGTAGCTAGTCAAGGTAACTGAGATAAAAGGGGCTGGGCTGGCTAGTCAGGAGGAGCCTAGAAMGAGCCCTGACTAGGAAAGAGTRAGYAGCTAAAGAAGAAGCCAGTGCTGTGAAGAGCTGCCTCCAAGAGAGCACCRAGAAGGTATGAGATTTGACCTTGTCGTCCTTTAGACTCTYGGTGTGATACAACAGTGTGTGATAATTAGGTTCTTCAAATCAGAGAAGTTTTTTAATGTTTTTCCATATTGTTTTGTTCTTCAGTGTTTTTATATTCTCTCTAGTTTATATGTAAATTATTTAAAGCAAAAAAAAATTAAAAACTAAGTGAATTCATCTCCACTGGCAAAAAATGCCATACAAACTGTTCTGGAGTCTAGAGCTCCCTGTTCACTGACATATGCAAGCCCTTTCCTCAAGGGCAAGCGAAATAGTTGTAAGGAAAAAAGACATAAAAAGCATTTGTCTTTTCTCTGCATTGATCACTGCCCAGCTCAAAGAAGGAGTAAACAGGCTTCAGCTGTAATTTCYTTAAAGAACCAAAAAATGAGCCTGCCACAAATATAGGGATTAGAAAAACAGACACAGGGAGAAGAAATTTTCAGTGATATACTAAGCAAGCAGCACCAGACCTCAAGGAGAAGCTGGTCAGAGAAAACCAGAAAATAGTAGATGGTGAAAATTCCAGGGAGAGTTGTGGACGCATCTGCTATGATGGAGAAAGCTAGGCAAATAAGAAATAAGAAAAAAAAAGCTCAGTTTCCTGTCTTAATTAAGAGATGTCTATTTTGAGAACACTGAGGGACATTCAGAAGATATATTTGAAAGACAGTCAAAATTTGGTCACGCCACTACTGACCTGAAACCAATCTAAACCAGTGACCTCAGGGCAACTGCCTCACACTTCCTACTGCCAGTCTCCCAARTTAGCCAAGACTCCCTTTTCCCCTTTCTAGCCCTGCTCAGTTTTTATTGTCTTTTAGATTCCTTCCAGGATTTGATACTATTTTCTGTGAAGTTGCTTTCATTCCCTCTGACTAGTAGTTGTAGACTATTTTGTGTATTACTTTCAAGTTCATTTCATAGTTACTCRTGTCATTACTTTTTATATTTTTTTGCTGCTAATAGCATGAAATCATAGATTTTCTCAGCTGCTTCCTAATGATACATGAAGAAACTTAATTTGTATAGCGTATACCAATGTGTGTATGTGCTTGAACAAAACTTGAGTGTAATCACTCAGGAAATACTATGAGTGGCATTAACTGGAATTCTGGAATTACTTGTACTAAATTAAATAGGACTACATGCACTACCTTAATGAACATTTGATACAATATAGAAAGGAGACATCTAATTTTCTATTTTTATTTCTTTCTGATTTCCGTTTCTCATCATTATACGTTGTTTAATACTCTGAATATTTTTTGCAGAAACGTTTAACCTCAGATCATCTTAGGAAAACCAGCAGTATAGGAATGGTTACTTCAGATGTTTCTCCTGTTCATAGAATAGCATGTACCAGAGAAGCAACTGCTTCCTGCCTACCTAGAAAACTTCATCCATGTTTGATACTGAAGACTGCCTAGAATTCGTAAACTAGCTGATCACAACCTTGAGGAAAGAAATAAAAAATTTGTTTAGTGCAGAATGGAACAGTAGTAGCTAAAATCTGAGTTAGTGCATTTAAAATCAGTATAAAACATGATCATCTCAGGCAGCACCACATAGGTATATTAGGTTCCATAATGGCAGTATCATCAATGGGTTGAACTTTAGTCTCAGGCAAAAGAAAATACTTCCATAATTTTTTTTTTTTTAGCAATATACCTTTGGCAATTCTTGTAGCAAAGGGATATTTTCTAAAGGAATGATCTCTTATTCATGAAAGCCACRAGTGAAAAAACACCCCTTAAAAATGTGTGGATGTGACACACAGGCCATGGTGTTAGCAGTGAACAAGGTGGTGCTGGGCTAATGGTTTGACATGATCATTATGAAGGTCTTTTCCAAGTTTAACAATTCTATGATTCTCTGGTCTAGATTATCAGAGGGAGCACGGCTCTCTATCATTCAGTGAAAGGCATCTGGTCTCCCTTTAAATGCGTCCAATCCATTTTATTCCATTCCTCAATGTATTTGAAACACAGTGGACMTAAATCATTCTTGGTGCCACAGAAATTCTATTTACATTCATTCTAGACACCACAGAAAGTGTTTACAAAATAGGTTTATAGGGATATGCAGTAGTAGTGATCAGTCATTTCAGTATCTAAAGTGACCRTTGCCTTCAGGACCATGGACAGGATCCTACTGAATAACACCTCCTTGGCACAGCACAGCCTGTCCTTCACTGTAGGAATGGGATTTGGACCTGAATACACATTTTGGTTATGCTGTCTTTGAAATGTTATTTTGTGTCTGAAGGCATTATAAGTGAAGTAGTCACACAGCATTGACAATTTGCAGGATTGCCTTCATCTTCTTCAGTTTTACATTAAAAAAATTTAGTTTGGCATTAAAAAAATAGGAAGGCAAGGAAGTGTAGAAATCAAAGAAATGTATTCATGAATATTAATTTATAATGTTGTCATTATTAGGGAMTATTTTGTTTCTACAGAAGAATTATGTGTAACAAAGTGATATTTCCATGTGCCAGTGAGAATACAATCAATTATTTAACCATTTAATTCCCACAAGAGCATTTTTTTCATGGAAAGCTCTTTATGTTTATTTTTAGGCTAAGAAAAAATTACATCAGGCAGCTACAGTTCAGCTCCTTCTGACTAAATTTAATTAATTCCCAGCAATCAACCAGTTTTATTCTACGAGACTCCATCATCTGTGTATTTTGCAGATTGCACTCATGATCTTCAGAGCCCCCAGCATTAACTTTCTTTTTCATTTTATTCCCACCAATTTTGATGCAATTGTTAGAGCTCCGGTCACAGATTGTCAAGGAAAAGGGGCTGAGAATATTTTTTTAAACACAGCTAGAGTTCATTGTCCAGATGTGTGCACCTTTGTTTTGAGTTATGTATTTAAGGAGAGCTGGGCTGGGAAATTGTGGGAATAAACTGCTTCACCCACCCATATGCATAAAGGAGTTTAATGGCTCTTTATTGCTAACCACAGGGAAAGACATTTGCAGTGCCTTTCAGTCTCAAAGAGCTTTGATACAATCAGAAGCAAGCAAAAAGGTTTTGAAGTGCTCTGCATTGAAGGTTGTCTGAATTGTGTGGGAAGGTTTATGAACATAATGATATTTACAGCAACTTTGCAAAGGAACTGAAATTATGCTATTTTCAAGTGTAAGTATTTTTTGTCTGTATCTATGCATATAAGGTGAGTATTTCTGCACAAACCAAACTGCAACCACTGCATTGATTATCAGAGAGACCTAAGATCCTAAATTCTTCAGTGCACTTTGAAAATCCTGGTATCACTCAGCTGGACCCTCAAGGTTTGGAATATATACACATACCTAGAAAGTTTTTCTGCATGCAGATATGGCTTCTGATGAACCAAAAGCAATTAGGAGAGCAAAAACAGAGACACAAGTTTAGAGGGTATTTGATCAGTTTCATATTAGCTCTGAACTTTGGGCATTATTTCTTTCTAATTGCAGGATGAAGGGAAGTGCAGACCCCTGGAAGTAACAAAGCTGGAAGGAGCAGAAATTGGTGTCGACACAAGTCTGGGTAAACCATTTGTTTTTAAATGTATACCTCAAGCTGGAAACAGGATTTTCTACTTCTGTGCAACTTCCAATCAAGAAATGAAGAGGTAAGAAATCTTTCATTTTAATGGCTTCTGTTTTGTTACTCCAGTATGAGAAGAAGGAGGTTGCATCTTTGGAGGATGTTCACAATACCTACCTTGATCCTTAGGGAAAAAATTAAAAATCTATCAGCAACTTAAGGGAAGATAATGTTTCTATTTCTCAATTGCAGAAGCTTCAAAAATTATTTTTCAGTTTCATAGCTATTTTTCTTTAAATAAAATCTTTAATATTAACATTTTGTTACACCCCTAATTTCTTCATTTATCCTGAGAACAAAAACTTCACCCCTATTCTCATGCCTTCACTCCCACTTTTATATCAAATGGAAATGTAAGTTCCCCTGTGGATGTAAACTTGCTTATCAGTCTTTCTTCTGCCCAACAAGGATAGCACTAGTAATAAATACCATCCCATCTTCATCTCCTTCTCTGTCTTTCTGTCACATTTTCATTTTAGTATTTTAAAATACAAATGTGCCACAAAAACATGTTGGTTCTGATAAGAGGCCATGTCTTTAGGTTTGACACAGAGTKAAAATTTAAAAATAATGTTTTGCATTTCCCAAAGATAACAGGTGACAAAACAAAGAGATTAAAATCACCCATAATATTTTAAAGGGTTTTTAMGTTTCCCACTAATTCATTGTCTACATTATTACAAAGACAAGGAGAGTAATTATTTAGCCTGACGAGTTGAACTATATTTGAACTATACATTTTGATATATAGATTCTCTTGTCTGCAATATTGCCTTTATTTATTACAATGTGTTATACAGCAGGCTTTGTGACTTAAATTTTGGAGAGCCAGTAACGTTTATTTAGATTTAATCCATTAGTTTTCTGACTTAAAGCCTTAAATATGTCCTGAAAATTGTTCATCCCTTTAAATGCTGCATATGTCAGCAAGAATTAGAAGAGGTGGTGAAGCATATTTTTTCTGATCTATTCTCATTTTGTCATATTACAGGTGGCTGGAGGCTATGGATAAAGCAGTGCATCCCATCCATCAGGTAATGCTGTATTTAGGTGAGAAGCATGTGTACAGCAGATTGTGCAGAAGACAGAGAGAGAGTAGCTGTGTTTGTACATGGTCAGATGCAGACATGCAGACAACAACATGGAAGCTGCACACTTTTGTTCTGTTGGGCTGTGAACCACTCCCAGTCTAAGAGCCATATACAGAATTATGACTCAGCTTATATGCTTTGCTGCAATATGGTGGAATTAATCAAAATACTTTTTCTCCAGATATAAGCAGCTTTAGGCTGGTTTGGAAACATAACATGAAATTATTGTAGCAGGCAGAAAGCAAGGGTAGAGATGACTCTCACAAGCTTGTGTTAAGCCTCAGGTAATACTGTTCCATGTAAAAGAAGAGAAGGGCCATATCTTCCTAAGTATTCCCCACAGTTCTGCCTTGATTGCAGGCAACCCTCTTTTTCCAACAGAATATTGGGTGACAATGAGACATGATTGCTGAGTTCTTATTTTCTGTGTTTTCAGAGATAAAGAAAGATAAGTATGTTGATAAAAATTGACTTAACCATCTCTTTACACTGTTATGTTCTTTGCTGGCCCCTGTGGCTGGGAAAAATACAGTCATAACTCATCTTGAGCTGCTACTTGGAGACATTACTCAGCCCAGCATAATTCAGTATCAATGGTCTCTAGCTGACCCCTGAAATGGGAATTGAAAAGCTGWTTTTAGTATTTCCAGACTTTGAATCATAGAGGTCCAAGACATTTTAGTCTGCCTCTCCTGGCCCCATGAGTCCTACTCTCCTGCTATAGACAAACCACCTTTATAAAAATATGAAAATTGCTAGGTACAAATTAAAAGCTGCATTAATGAGTGAAAAAAAATTATATGAGTGATTCCTCAGCAGTATTTCATGATAGGTTTAAAAACAGTGAATGGTGTTTCTTGATGCTTTAATACCTTTTGATGTAAAATTGATTGAACATATATTTCTTTTGGCTTTAGCTTTCACATGAGGTTAGAAGCGTGAAACCAAACTTGTTTCCAAGTATATTCTTCCTGAGCATTTCTCAATATGAAGGAATCCACACACTTGAAAACGGCAAAAATAGATCAAATAATTGAAAGTGTGTATCCTAACCTAAAGAAACATTAAAATTGCCTGAGCCAAAAAGGATAATAAAGGCTTACGCAGAAAAAACACATCAAAAGAGTCAATCTGTAGTGTGGCATGCATAAAACTGCTAGATAAAATGTTCAACATTAGACATACAGAAAGATCACTCATGCGTTCATCCATTAACAACACAGTAAAAAAAGGGGGAAGGGAAGGTTCTGGGAAGGGAAGGGAAACATTTAGTGTGTGGTAGTGCCTCCATCCAAGTCTGAATGCAGTATCCCACTGACAGACACCACGACATTTTCTTTGAAACCCAAAGAGCAGACGATGAGTTTTTTCTTGCCAGATTATATAAAGACTACTGAGGTCAAGCAATCAATACAACAATTTTTAAAAAAAAATTTATACAGCTGTGAAGTAGACCTGTTTGTACCTAAAAAWCATGTACTGAAAAACAAAATATGTGCAGAAGAGGCAAATCATTATTTTAAGAAGAGACTAGACATTTGGATATTTTCTATCACATACACAGTAATTTCATTTTCAGCATTGAATTTTGTTGTTACTTAACCCCAGCAGCAGCTCAGTCCCACACAGCTGCCCACTCACTAGCTCCTAGTGTGAGGGGGGGAAAGTATCAGAAGACTGAAAGTGAGAAGACTAGTGGGTTGAGATAAGGGCATTTTAATAGGTGAAGCAAAACCCACACACAGAGGTAGAGCAAACCAAGGGATTCATTCACCCCTTCCCATGGCTGGACAGGTATTCAGCCATCCCCAGGAGACTAGGCCCTCATCACATGTAATGGGTACTCAGGAAGAGAAACACCAGCACTCCAAACTTCCCCCCACTTCCATCTTCTTCCCCAAGTTTCATATGCTGAGCATGTTGTATGTTCTGGGATATCCTTGTGGTTGCTTAAGGTCACCTGCGCTAGCTGAGTTCCCTCCCAAYTCCTTGTGCATCCCCAGCCTCCTTACTGGGGTGAAGGTGAAGGGCAGAAAGCCCTTGGATCAGTTCAAGCCCTCCTCAGCAATAACTAAAACATCCCTGCGTTGTCAACACTTTTTCATCACAAAACCCAAACACAGCCCCACACTAGCTACTGTGAAGAAAATTAACTCTATTCCAGCCAGTGCCAGCACAACTTTTCAGAAGATTTTCACAACAAAAGCTAATTTCTTAGCAGAACACTAGAGCTTGTGTCTTTTCATACTGGCATGTCCTCCTAAATTTTTTACCAGAACATGCATTTCATTGCATACTTACTTTACAGAACCATGTGTGGGTAGATGTCACACTGCATAACACTACACTCCCACCATTGGCTATCAAGAACCCCGAGTGCCTGGGGCTTCTCCACCAGCTGGACAGGAGCAAAGACGTCTGGATTCAGCACTACTGCATTCTGAAGGATGGTTGTTTGTACTTTTATGCCACTCTCCGATCTATACCTGCCCAAGGTAGGGATGGCTGCTAGATTTTAATTTATTATTGAAGTAGAAATGTTTTACTGCAGTTTCCAAGTAGAACTTTTACCATTAATGTGAGTTTTTTTATCAGGAAATTCATGCTGTTCCATGAAGGTGAATGACTCAGTCTCTATTTATTTACTAGCCACCTAATTCCTGAACCTAGTATTTTTTTCCTCCCACATTTTATTTTTTTTCTTTCTGAAATGGAGTTATTCTGAACATTACCTTAGGAGCAGTTATCAGAAACAAGATTCACCCTTCTAAAGCACTTTATGATGGGTTGAGGCAGTCCCACTGATGGCAGTCTCCTGAAAGTGGTCAAATCCTGCATATTAGGAAGTATCCACAGATATCATGAACTTTGACTGGTTGCCCTGAAACTACCACGTTTTCACATGACCTTGTTAAAGCTATTCCATCCCTCAATTTGAAAAATTTTCCTACTGCTGGAGAGCCTGTGGTCTGGGATGCGGCCACAGTCATTTGCAGCTAAAGCTGCCATCTCTCCGGCCACAGCAGGAGAGGGAGAAGGGATGGGTGAGGATCTCTAAGTGCTTCCTCCCTGTGCTAAGGGAGCTGGCAGTCAGAAGAACCAGAAAGAAAATACTTTTCATTTTACTTGCTAGCCAGTCTTCAGACCGAAAGGGAAAAACTTTTCTTAGCACTTATGCTAATACAATCAGGCAGAAAGTACTCCACTTCCTGTCATTTGCATAACACTCTTCTGTGGAGACCCTGGGGAGCATTCCCTGGTCTAGGGAGACACAAGAAGCTTCCCTCAAAAAGCTCAGTTAGACCCCATTGGCTCCTTCCCCTGTTCCTACATTCCTGAGCCACACCTATTCCCTATTCCCTGACTGGCCCTYATCTCTGTACTGCCCCGAGACCAGGGTCAGCCCCCAGGCCCCTGCAGTGTGCTTGCTGGCRCCTGAATATCTCACCACGTGGCTGAATAAAACATCTGTGGATATTATGCAAATACCCTTTCTGCTTCCTTACCCTGGACTATGCTAGCAGCAATTCAGACTGCTACACTCTTCATCTGCTCAAGGCCATACTTACAAAATAACTAAGGATTTCCTCCTTACATTAAACCAAAGCTAAGGTTTTCACAGAGAAAAACAATGGATTTTCAAAAATCCAGAAATTAAGTTTTATGCATTTATGACCCTGAAGCTTATGTTCCTACTGCCAAATATTTTCTTTTGGTGTTTAAATATCCTACCACATAAAAATTCTTCTGTATGGGAGTATTTTTTTCTTGTTAGTGCATTTCTTTTCCATTTTCACCACATATTCTCATTCTGTTATATAATTCTCAATGCTAGAACATTAATTTGGTGCTGTTGTGCCTAAATATGAGACTCCCCAAAAATACAGAYGGTATTCTGCAGATCTTTCTGACTATTTACCATGTATGTATAAAGTGAACTTATGCCTTAAGTTGCACTGAAGTAAAGTCTGAAGCAAAAAAAAAAAAGGGCAAAAAAACAGTTAAAATGCCCAGAAGATCAAGTTCTGTCTAATGCATCTCCTTCACAGCTGGGTAATGTGGCCTGCAATTACACCTCAGTTACTAATGGCAGCAGCAGTAACCCAACCTGATTTTAGGCACGTTGTTTTTCATGTTGAAATTCATATCTCTTTAGTTTTTAAAGGAATAAGAAAGAAAGTATCAGTGATAAGAGCCCCCCTTCCAAAGAACTTGAACAGTAGCAAGAGGTAGCCTCATTAATGGTAGTCAAAACCTAGGAAAAATATTTTGCTATGTCCTAATTAATGAAAAGCTAAATAAATCTTTATTGCTCATCATTTGATAGATAAGAAGCCTATTTAACATTGTTGAGATCAATTTTCTTAAAAAGAAACAGAACTTTCAGATTTTTAAATATAAAGTATATAAAACTCTGTGAAGACACCAATCTGAAAATCCAATTTGCCGGATTTGCTGGTATGCTTGTAATTGGCAGTAATTCTATAAGTAGTATCTGCAATATACATCATGCATACTATTCTATTCCATCCAGGTGGCCTTTACCTGCAGGGCTATATTGTGAGTGAGCAGTCTCTGGGCTCCAAGAGATCTGTCATTGAACTCAAACCTCCATCTGAAGAATTTAAAACTTTTTACTTATGTGCAGAGAATGTAAATGAAAACAAAAGGTAAACCAAATATTTTTAATTTGTCTTTTTTTTCTAGTTTATTTACCAGACTTTAGGAGACCAGGAACTTTGTAGCTTGGGAAGATCTAGTGACAACTTTGCAGTCTGTTTTTACTTTTCCCCCTAGATTTCCCTTTAGCAGTAGCCTTAGTCAAACTGCAGTAAAACATATCCTGTAATATGTGAGTCATCATTTCTGTTCTTTTCAATGCTGGAACAACAGCAAGGCTGGCTTGCAGAGGTTTGGAAATAAACCTGGATAAGGTGTTTTTCACAATTATGTGTGGGTGATAATACTGAACACAAAAGCTATGGCACTTCTCATTACTGAAAGTAGAGCATATATCCTTCTCATTCCCAAGAATTATTGGCTTTGATCAATGGCCATTGTAATTTAATTAATTTAAGGAAATTAATTTAAGGGCAATGGAAACACATTCTGAAGGTAAATTCCCTGACTATAACCCAGTCAAATTCCAACATCTGTGTGAGTTTTTACCTAAAGCCTATTAATAACACTACATAGGCTTTAATTTAATGAATAGAAGACAAAGCTTTTCAGTATGTTGGGAAATTGCTGTTAAGCTATATTGTTTTTGTAGCCAACTCCTCCACCTTCTGCATTTCTCCAATCCACTGATCATGAGTACACACAGTAACAGAATTGAATTCCACTTATTAAAGGTGTGTCTCAAAGGGCAGAAAAATGCATACATAACACTTGATCAGGGACAACTGTTGGTCTTTCATTTCTTCTAGGTGGATTACAGCTTTGAAAGCTTCAATTAATAAATGGCTACCCCTACACCAGGCAATCCAAGATTTCATGAGCAGACCACTGGAGGAGACAAGGATGTGAGAAGAAAGCTCAGGCTTTCTCCTGTTTCTGTTCTGCATTTAAAATTCCATACTATATCTTTTGAGTCATCTCAAGAGATATTCTAGCAGCAGCTAATCTTTAGCATTGCTATACATTCAGAACTTTTGGAAGCATCAGAAAATAAATGCAAAGCAATGTTGCCTTCTTTGTCACTGTATTTTGTGTTTCTACTTCAACTCAGACCACACGTAGAGTCTACTTTACAGCTCTGATGTGACATACGTTCCACATGCATTTTGTACTCCCTGCTGGGTTGTTGTTTTGGGGATTTTTTGGTAGTTCGTTGGTTTTTTTGAGTTTTGGTGGATTTTTTGCAAATGAAGTCTTTGCAAAGTGTTCTGCTTTTTCATCCAGATAATTCATATGTAGGTTTACCTATAGTTTCTAGGTGTTGTGTTTCTTGAGACCAGTTGGCTTTACTGAACAGTTAGCAGCTACATACTATTGCATAGAATAGATCTGTACATTTTTGTTGTACTATTGTACATTCTGTCTTAATTTTATGATGATTTTGATTTGGTCATCTGTCATCACATCACAGCACATTTGTGAACAGAAATCAATTCAAGAATCAAATTATTTTTTTCCTGCAAAGCTAGCAGTAAAAGCAGCATAACTTCCTAGGAAAAAATCTGGATATTCAGTTCCCAAGCTTATCAAAACAATAATTCAAGTAAAATTACAAAGTTTAGTTCAAARATGCACCCAATATAAACAAAAAAAATTGCCCATCTGTAAAATTGTAATTATAAAAGCTGCAATACTTGCTTTTCATATGATCTTTAGACCTTAAGATTGTTTGAGCACACTAGAAATTCAACTACTCACTTGTTGGTACCATTAGCCTGGAAAATGTCAATTGCAATGCAGAAAAAAGTTTAAAAAAAAGCAAGTGGTGCTCCCCCAGCCACTAGAAATGTATTTTTTTAGGAGACAGATTCCTTTGCTTTACATGCTTGAAGAAATAGTACTTCAACAAATGCTGATAAACTGTTCAAATTATTTGCTACTGTGACTTGAGTGATTTATTCAGAAATAAGAATGGTTAGTTAAACAGTGTAAGAAATTTTGTGAAAAAAGGCACCCAACCCTAGATATGTTACCATGTTTGTTTTGTATAAATCTGCATTCTGAGGTAAAATGCACAACTATATTTGAAAAAAAGTAGTCATCACAGCTGTATTCTACATTCTACAGTATTAAAAAAAATTGTGTTCAGAAATGSAATTTGCATTTCTGCTACAACTCCAAGAATAAATAATGAAATAGCTATGAATTACTTCTTTTTCTTACTCATTTTCACAATGAAGAAAATAACACTTATGGGTCAAGTCCAAATGCTGTTTACTTGAGACTAATAACTTTCCCTGGGGAATAGCTATCCAATTCAGAGTGACAGTTCAGAGCTAGGAAGCAGAAAAACAAAAAAAAGCCAATATATAAAACAAATGCAAATAAAATTAAACAGAGGAAATGCATTTTCTGTTAGAAACAGTAGCGAGTCCTGAGAAGAGCAACCTAACTGTAGAAGGGTGTGGAGTACAAATCCTGTAACAAGAAGCTAAGGAAGTTGGGGGAGTTTAGCCTGAAGAAAAGGAGGGTTAGGGGGACCATATGATTTAAAAAATTCAATGTAGTGAGTGAACTTAGGATTTCTCAAATGACCATAAAGTTTGAAAAATTATTGAAAGAGAAAACAAAAACTATCAAGCTTTAGAGCATTTAGTTTTTAACCTAGGGTATTTGAGGAGGAGCCAATGCACACTTTCTACATTTCTTTGAGTCAAAGCTTGTTCCTTTCTGTCTGCTTGACAAGGGATCAGATTAGCCCATGGCTGTTGGTTTTTTCCTGGGAAGTAGCTATAGACCCCAGGGCCTTGGGCTGCCATCCACTCCTTGTACCAATTCATCTCCTTTTCTTGGTAGAAGAACCAAAGGCATTTTGAAAAGTATACTGAAATTTTTCTCAACATGTATCAGTAACATGAAAATTATCACAGGGAAATTTGGAAATTCTCAAGCTTAGTGACCATACCTGATTTTACTGTGATTTTCACCAGGTATTCACACCACTTTTTGGGCAATATTTCTAGCATGAATTATAGCTCACTTAGCTTGGCTTACATATGAACTACAGGACAAATGTTAGTCATGGTCATCAAGTCAGCCATGCCTTTTAAAAAAACTAAAGTGGGAGGTTATTTCTGCATCCTTTCCATAACACAACCAGATTTTATTTATTATAATGAGACAATAATGCATGCATCTCGTGTTGCTAGTAAATAGCCCCTCCCAAGAATGTCTTTTTAAGGTAGGAAAGAGAATAGCAAAAGAGTACCCAGACTGCTCACTTTACCTTTCACTAGCCTAAACATTTAATCCAAATACATTTCATATCAGAGGATATGTTATTACCACGCTCCAAGTACAAATAGAAATAATGAAGAAGTGATGGGTAAGTTGAAGAAAGTAAAAAAAACAGTAAAACCTGGATCTCTTAGGCAGGGAAAAGCTGAGGGATTGGATGAGGTGGTTTGATGGAGAAATTGCAGCAGTTCAATAGCAAAAAAGACCTTTTCACTTATTCAAGGGCAAACATGGTACCTATAACCAGAACTAAAGTTACTGGATGGCATGTGTGGTGGAATGTAGAATTAATTTCTAATTCTAACAGGTTTGATGCTTATTACACAAGTAACCTTCAACATGCACAATTTCAGTACTATGCAGTCTGTATTTGGTTATTTGAGATCTTTATAATGGAAAGTTTTAAGGCCAAATAAATAAACAACRTGCCTTTATTGACAAGGTAGGGTAAAGCCATAAGGAGAACTGCCACATCCACTCCCTTCCTGGGTAACTGCACGCCACAGCATAAAGCACACTGCAACGTGCACATTTTACCAGAAGAAATACTTTTCCGCTAGTTTTTAAAACATAATGCATGCAGTCTGAGGGCTGAAATATGAAATCTGCAAAATACTCCAAATCCAATCCTGACAGTCAAATAGATGGTTTCATTCCTCTGTTTAAAATTAAACATGTGAGGAGCATATCTGTGGTGCTCAGCACTTAAAAGTTCCAYATCTGTGGCCGCAGTTTACATCCTCTTGATTACATCTGTGACTTTAATCCACACTAGGCTAGAGCACAGTTAATTGGGAGTTGAAACAAGTAATAAAAATGTTTGGGTTTACAATGGGTTAGAAATTATCCTGGATGCAAACAAATAAAATAGTTTCCTCATTATTTGATCTGTAGTTCATAAAAGATATTTTAAGGAATGTTCATGTTTAGTAATTTTTCAGCCTCAAAGCTCTCAATTTTCTTACATATACAGCAGTTATCTTGTAATAAATATTTTATCACCTTACTAATGCTAAAATCATAAACAAAAGTGCTTGGTCGTAAAGAAAAAAAAAATCTGAAACACTTTCAGTAATACCTATAGGACAAACAGAACACATGTGAACTTAAAGAGCATCAGTGTCTTGTTAATAAAAAAATGTCCATACACTGGTCTTGCTCTGCAAGTCACAGTTTGTTATTTATGCATTTTATCTCCAGTTGTGGCAATAAATGGCAAAAACTGCTGAGCTGTTTTTACCCCCACATGTTTGTTACCATCCTCACCTGAGGGACAGATACACCTTAAAATGATACATTTTTTGAGCCATAAGAATTATGCAATAATTCCTCATTTTCTCTAATGAAAAGTCGCCTGGAAGAGTTTAAATTACTACTGACAGCTTTACCTATATATGAAAAAATGTTGGAGAATAGTGAGAAAAATCTGATCACAGCAAAAACCCTGCCTCCATCCTGGGAAAATGAAGTCGTTTTAGGCCTTCCCACTGAACTGAGAAAGAAATGCACTCCTTGTCTGAAAGAATATGAACACTAATTTTTCCAGTCTTCAAGTTATTTCAGTAATGTCAACAGATTTCTACTGTCTTAATACTTACAATGCTTTAAGTGGAAACTCAAGAAAGTAGATTGAAAATCTTTTTGAAGAACCAGGAAGAGAAAGCCTGTGAAAATTAGACACATCTTAGATAATACAATTGAAGAAACAAAACAAAACGACCAAAAAAAATCCAAACCAACCAACCAGAAAAAAAAAGAAATAAAAAACCATAACAAAACCCCACCAGTGGTATATATTTTTCTATGATACAGAACAGAATTCTGAGTTTGCCACCAAAGAAATAATAATCAATCCAAATCTAGATTTCTCCAAAGACCATGGAAGTTTGGATTTAAAACTTTAATTAAAGCTCTCCTTTGGAATTTAAGTTTTAGTTCCCTTCTGAGCTTTTGTTGCAATTCCTTCCAAATAAGTGAAACTGAGGTGAGTTACTTCACTGCTGTCTCAGGGGTCAGCAAAGCTGTGCAGTCACTGTAGTGCCAGTATTCTGCTTATGGCTCRTTTGTTTGCAAAGAAGGCTTTATGATTATTATGAGGTAGATCTCCTTTCGAGACTTTCTTTCCACTCCCAGGAACAAGAATGAACACAACTGCGTTGAAACCAGAATGCTTCCACTAACAGAGTATTGTACTGAGAAGAAATGGGGTCGTGGTCTTGAAGCATGTTTATTCAGACAGTTTTCTGCCCTCCAAATTGAGCTATTTTTCTGCTCTGTTCAGCAGAAAATATGTACAAGGTTCTGCAGTAGGAAAGCCACAGAGGGTCACCAAGGCATTCTTCAAAGAGATGAGTTGTTTAGCTAGAAAAGGTTTGAATCCACAGAAATATTTTTGGGAAGTGCGTAACTCCCTTTTGTAGCAGGTTTTTGAGGGATAAAGGCGCTGGGGTTAGTTTTTTTACCTTCTTTCTCCCAGAMTCTGGGACCGGAAGCACTAGCAGCTGAAAGTCATTTTAGAGGGAAATTACTTTTAATTTTTCACAGTTAATCCACTTTTCAAACACAGCAGTTATGAGATACACATTAGCAAAAGTTGAAACACTGCAGCCCTCTGGGACAGAAATCTGACTAATACCCAGACTTTGCTGATTYGTGAGCATATGACCATTTCCTCTGTCAGCACCACAACCCCTCACAAGACGATACGCTAATTTTATCTAAATAAAGGGGAATGACTTCAGCAATAGAAGAAGAATGTGACAAATGTAGAATGTGACAAATCTCATTCAAGATGACCTTCTCAAGAGCAATTTATGCCAGCCAAGCCAGATATTTACTAACAGAAAACATGCCGACAGAGTCAGGAAAGGCAGTCATTTTTCTTGGGAAAAGGTGTTGCTTTCATCTAAAAGCTTTATCATTTTGGAGAAAGTGTCTTGTTAATGAAAATACACAAGCAAAAAGACCTAAAGTAATTTCTCGATACTGTAGGACAGCTAAAGGTTTTAAAGATTTTATTTCATGGGGGGTTCATTTGCATGTTAGAATAGATTAGCTGTACTAATGTATAATATCATACCTATATTTATAATTTGTAACAGTATTTTCCTAATTTTACATTGCTGAGAACATCTGCTGTCTAGCACCATCTGAAAATAATTGTTTTTATTACAGCAAGCTGCAGTTACTGTGATTAGGAAAATTATTTGAAAAAATTAAATAGGAAACTATATATTTCAAGAAAAAATAAATTGTAAGAGGTWTTTACATTAAAAAATAATAAAATATTAAAATGTAAATTAATTTCTACATTTCTAAATGAAAATACTTGGAAGGAACAAAGACATCCTGCAAGAAATTKAAAAGGTACTTTCAATTGTCCCAGTTCGGAATGAAAAATGAAATTCAAAATGTGATTACTGAGAAGTAAACTTATTAATAGAGTCAATACTAAAGGATATACAATATGCAATAAATTGCAGCTTTTTTTTTCCTCTAAATCTTCTGTTGGATTTTGGCCTGGATTTTTCTGTAAATAACACCATTGTTCCTCATTCTGAAGTAAGAACATGCAACATTATTTAGGAACACTATGAACTCTTTAGCTAAATATTCTTCTTTAAAATTATTTGAATTTTTTCCTGTAAAAAAATTTGGCATCATGCACGTGTTGGTCAAATCACTGAGTGAAAAGACCATTTGCTGGTGGCCCAGTACAGTTTGTTTGAGTGCTGGAAGCAAGATCCAGGGTGCCCTTGTGCGGCACCACATAAAAAAGTCAGCACGCCAGCCTGTACTCTGTGTTYCTATGTGAGATAGAGACACTTCAAGTTATGATTCACAAACAAGTGTGAAAATTTACCAATAAATAGACTTCTCTCTACATGATTAACAAAGTAATCTGATGAAGGAAAGGACTGAAGCACTGAGAACCACCAGAAAGTAAATKTTCAAGCTCAGTCTGCAAGAACTCAAGATGCAGCCCTAGACAACAATACACTCATTATAATCCACTGTCAAGGAGACAACATGGAGACAACATGAAAGCTAAAATAGTGTTAGTAAAGGCTACTGTGCAAAAGTAGAAGAAAAAAATTAACATAAATTGTAGCCTGCCCTGCAGCCACAGGAGCTGACGTGTGCYGGCTAGCCGCTCCCGGAGTGTGGCCGGAGGAGACCACGGCTTCTGCCACTCCCAGGTTCTTTGCAAGAACCCCGGGTAGTGGTTCCATCTTTGGCATGGGTGGCACAGGCAAGAGAGCGGCTACGAAGCACTGAGGCAAAGGAAGCAGAGAGCGGACACTCGTGTAGGAGCCAAGGCCCTTTATCAACCCAAGCAGGGCCGCTGATGGTGACAGAGAGTGACCATTCACGGAGGCACTGATAAAGRGGATGGGCGTRACAGGAGGAGAAACGAGGGAAACAATAAACGAAGCCCAGGGGAGGAGCGAGGGACACAACTGAACCAATAAGGATTGCATAGGGGAGGGAAAAGGCTCAGGAGGCAAATCATATCTTAAGTAAGGGAAAACTGACATAGAAGGTTCTCGAAATAAAGGGGGGGAGGGGTGTCACAATGATGGACAGGGAAACTGGGCAGCACCAGGAGGGAGGAGATAAACTTATAAGGACATAAAGGGAAGGGCCAGGGGATTGGTCACCTTAACAGGCAGGTCACTGGCGGGAAAACAAGGGACAAACAACTCAGGGACAAACYATTGTGAGGGAGGTACATGGGGGGAACCGAGGGTCAAACCATAATCTCAATTTATAAAAAATCACCAACTTTACAACAAAACTTGTGTAAATATCCTAAAACACACAATGGTACAATAAATAGACACCAGTAACTAAAGGAAGAYCAGCAGTATACACAGTGACTGACAATCCCAGGGGAAAAGGGGATTCTCAGAGTAAATCATGGTAGATATAGTAGGGGCAGGGAAATCTAATCCTAGTTTTGTATCTTAGGCACAATACAAGCTGGCACTGATTGGAAATAAGAAGAAATACACATAAAACCAGTGAAATTGAGTTTGAGTCTGCTATGCCTTCATGATGGTAAATACCTGTGCTAGCAAGGTAGCACAAAACAAAGTCTACCTACGTCTGCAACAGTCACTCTGTGCCRTGTTGCAAAGCTTGTTCATCTGCAGTTACTCTGTTCAATCACTAGGTCATTGCCAATTTCATTATGATTGCAAAACAACTACAGCATAATCCCAACGTTATCAACAAGTTGTAACAACAGAGAAGAGAATATGGCCAGATGCTTTTAAAAATCATTCCAAGGACAATCTGTGGGAAGAAATGTGGGCTGCAAATAGGACAGGACTGTTGCTTTGAGCTGATTGCAAGGGTGGATTTGAAGGAGTTCCACCTACATCACGGCAGTGTAAACAAGGTAATCCCACAAGATATATTCAATGCTAAAAAAAGAGTAAGAACAATCATCTCTCTCCATCAAGCAGGAAGATGAATCAATGATCTCAATTTTAATCAAGAATTTTCAGCAAGTGGATGGAGTGGGATCAGCAAGACCCCCTCATCCTCACAGACACACAAACAAATACRCAGGAATGACAGAAGAGGTAGTGCATGAAGAAGTCTTACAGAGAGCTCTAAGTGCTGATTTGCTGAAATAACAATTGGTAGCTAAAATCAATGAGAAGAAAAGGCTACTCTTGAAGACTTCTAAAATCATATTCTGTCATTCAGATTAGAGCAGTGTATAGATTAATAGCAGCTATTTATCCTTTGTTACAGGGTGCTATGCAGCTTTCATAGGGAATTTATTTGACATCAGGTTTGGAGATGAAATTTCAATACTTGTTATCAGCTACTGAGATCTCTCAGGAGCACAGCTCCAGCTTCAGAGACTTCAGATCAGAGGCAAAGGATAAAGAACAGAATTTAAAAAGACATGTTTCCATGTCATTAGCCTTTCTCCTAATTTCTTGAGTTTTTGTTGWTAGAATGAAGCAGATATTGTATTGTAAGACTTTTGTTACAGAACAATACTATTTTCAGGTTCATGTAGCAATGACATAAAATATTTTTCTATTTTCATCTGCCACAGTCTTAGGTGTGATTTTTTTTCTTATATATTATTATGTGTATTGTACTAGTAATCACARAATGTAAGTTCTTACCCAGCAGTATAATAGCCTGTAACTACTACTCAGAGCTGCCTCCAAAGAGATAAACTGACTGTGACCCATTAAGAATAGCCAAGTAACAGCTCCAAAGAAGTAGTGATTTCTCCATGTTAGTGGTAAAAATAAATATACAAAAACTGCTAAATATGCAAATGAGCCTATGGGTCCACASTGCCATGTGTCGACACAGAGCATGCTTCCTGACCCTCAGGCTGCTCTGGACAAGCTGGCTTAGATCCCCAGGGCAGCTTCACTGGGGTGCGCAATGCTGTGGTTGGGCTATGAGGTGACAAGTTCATTCAGGTATGTCTCAGTTGTGGCGTGTTGCACATGCAGGCTTTTCACCAAGTTGGCTGAGGCTTAACAGTCTGGGATATCTAAGCCCCTGTTGATATAAAATGAAAGTTTGCAAACTTCCCTGTACATCATAGCACTATGTATGCAAAATATGCTGCCGGTTAACGGAAAGAATGGTGGTTTCCTTTAAAAGTTTGAGTTTCTGCATCTAGAAATAATAGAAGAGAATAAAAAAGAAAAAAAACTCTTTCAGAAGAAAAATTGAGCACAGCACAGTTAGTAAACCTGCTACTGGAGAATTGCAGTGCCAACAGAAAGTAAAAAGAAAACTTGTWAGCAAAAACAATTTCTTCAGCAGTCAACATACATTAGGGTATGTACAGGATGTGCATTACTGTCCTATTGTTTGGATCCTCAGGAGGAAGAAGAGATGAAGAGCAACACAAGTATAAATACATTTAGAGTTTATTTCTGGATGAACGAAGTTATCTCGTCACTGTGACAACATATGGAGCACTAAAAGACAAAGAGAGAATAGGATAAAAGAGTAAATTATTTAAAATCTTGCAAGGACTGATAAAGACATAGTCTGATGCATCTGTAGCCCAATTTGTCCCATAAATTGCTTTGCTTGAGGTTGCACTAAGGTTAAATAAAGTATTTGTAGTCAGCATTATACATGAACATGTACACAGACACTCTGGCAGGATTGTACTTCTTGTCACTGCTTTTATTGTAACTTTTTCCAGATCACTCTAGAYCCTGTGGGACTGAACTGTTGTTTACTGTCTCGAAGCTAGACATTATTTTCTCTGGAGACAACTGCCTAGAAAAAACCTTTTGGAAAGTCTCTACCAAGAAACCCTTAAGGGAACAGTTAAAAGATCTCCATACTGCTGAGGATAAAAATTTGTAATACAAAGCCAGGCCTCTCCTAATTAAAAGCATGACATTTTTTCGGTTTCAAGTTTTTCTCCCCTCATTTATTTGCTTAGAGTGCCAAACTGGCATTCTACAAAAGCATTGAACCCTAGAAATTTTGGTTCAGAGAAGGGCAGATGGGTAGATGGAAGTGCATATGGGAAGTTTTTCTTCTCTTCTTCCTTTGCAGCTTCAGTCTAGTTACTGGATCAGCGGAAGAATAACAACTCAGCAGAATTATCTATACATATCCACAGTGTGTAGCTGCTTGACCTTAAAATCTGCTAGTGGCACTGCGATGAAAAAGAAAGTTCTTGCATAGTAGAAGGTAAAATAAGGGAGGCACTGGGGATGGTCACTGAAGGAGTGATAAGTGATGCACTGCAATTAATCAAGATCACACAAAGAGAAATACAGTTTCTGATCCCATGATATTCACTAAAATCACACAATTTTTCTGGTCTACCCTCTGAGATAATTTGTTGTTRTTGTTGTTGATTTAACTGTGCAAAGAGACACACTGCTTTTGCTTTCCCCTCCACATAACCTTTCTTCTTATCACTGTTTCTCCTGCGAGAGAAAACTAGAAAGCATTAAGCACTAAATCATACTGTAAGATCATTTATTCCTAAACAAATAAAACATATCTATGGGACATTTTTTCCCAGAAATTCTAACCAGCAGCCTTTAACATTCTTCTCTTAAGGATTCAGGAAAAGGATTCACCTCAGAGATTAAAAATCCTTTAAATCAATTATGGTGCCTATACAATGTATGCCAGAGAGCAAGCATAGAAAATGCTTATGTGTTACTAATGTAAATGCAGACTGTAAGACAGGAACAAATAATTTCATGCAGCAAAAGCAGCTAAACTCAGCTACAAACTAAAACTAAAATTCCTGATGGTATACACAAAGTGAACAGTTCTAGAGAAACAGTTTCAAAAGGATTATACACATCTGAGCACATACTGTGTACATAGAACCTCACACTCAGCTTTGAGAGTGAAACTGCAACACAGGCTTTATAACCATTAAAGCAAASAGTCTGTCAGCTTCAAAGAGTACAATGGATTTGCTAGGGGTTATGCAAAGAAGCAAAGGTATCTTTCAGATGCAGTAAGATGTCTTTCAGCAAGTCAGCTTCAACTTTCCAGTCTTCTGACCCCAGCAGCATCTCCACCACCTTTGCCTTCAGCATCTTAGTAAGGGAACAGCAAACTGCTCCGGCCCTGTGAGCAGTAAGAGCAAGCAAGAAAGTGTGATGAGGAAGCAATCATTTGTGGATTTCATGTATCAACTTCATTAGAGCCAGGCTTAAAAGAGTACATTCCTCCCTGATCATCTTCTAATCAAACAGCCACTGGTGACATTGAAAGGAGGGCTGCAAATACATGTTGTGCAGCTGCTTTGCTGTCCAGCTGATGGAACTGTCAGAACCAAAAGCATGAAATAAGAACTRGAGTTTTAACAGCTTTGTGTCTTTGGTGTACCAAGAGTAGAAAAGGCACTAGACACTGCTACAGCCTTCAGTAATGCACAACAGATTCATAAGCCCAGATTAATGTATTTTCTGTGYCTCCTGTTGCCCCTGCACATACGATCCAATTGAAAAGGCAGAGGGAGGAAACCCAAACAGACTAAGAACAGAGACTGCAGGGAAAGCAAATAAACCAAAATAGTTCCTTGAAGAAAACTAATTTTAAGGGTTTCAGTGATGATTTGAATTTGATAGATACAGGCAGCTATCCAGGCCAAAGAAACTGCACAAGAAAAAGCACCAGCCAGAGACTGTAGAGAGACACAGAAAAGATATAAAAAGGAAGGAGCATGACAAGCAGAAACAAACCAGGGACGAGAAGGAAAACAGTAGTAAATAATGGGGAAATTTTTGAGTACAGCAAGACAGTGAAGTATGATGCCAATGAAGACACACAAGAAAGTGTGGCCCTCAGCAAAGCTGCTACTTCATAGGACTGAGGGAGCAAGGCTGGCAGAAATGCAAAGTAAACAAATAACATTACAACTCATTATAAGTGTATGCACAGCACAGACATCTTTAAAAGTTCTGGCAGTGATAGGGCAGAGGAACATTGCGTTTTGACAGATTTTCCTTGCTTGAGCCAACTGTCATGTTTGTCTAATAGTGGGTACCATTAAAACCTGAAAAATTGGCAACATAGAAAGTCTCTTCAAACCTTCCTCTGTAAAGCAAGTCTGGAAAAATAGCCATTCAAACTCTAACCTATTTAACCTAAAGAGTTTAGCTCACCTAAATAGTACCTCAGTCAACAGATATTTCAGTTTTTCTTTCRTCTTCCATATGCCCTTTGAGTGTCATTGTGGATTTATGATGATGACAGCAGGTTGCATGTTACAGAACAAGCCATTTGTTGCATAAAGCTGTTGTCAACAAGCCTGGTAAAAGCATCTGGCCTGCTCTGCAGAGAAGTATTATTCCCAGTCATTCTTATCTTTAAATCATGTCTGTGTATACCCAATTTACCCACAGCAATCATCAACAAATTCTTAACTGTGACACCGCAGATCRACAGATTATCTGTAGTGCTACCTCAATGCCCTGAGGTCTCTCTCATAACAAATAGTTTGCATTGTGGTTTTTGTGGTCTTTCTTTTGTGGTTTTGTTTGTCTGTCTCTCTCTTTGAGGGTTAAACACAAGAATAACCTCCTTTATAAAAGTAAACAGAAAGAGAAGTGAAAATGGTTTCTACATCTGTCATGTRACCAGAAAGCTTTTCTTGCCCTTTCTAAAATTTTATACCAAATGCATTTCACCAAAGAGCCAATGCAGTTGCTGTACCTATTCAGCTATTTTTACACCTTTATAGGTATTTTTGTAGATGGATACATTTTCTTAAAAGTGGCAGAAAACAGTAGATCTGAACTTCACCTTGAAGACAAAACCAAGTTAGTGAACCTCACAAAAGCCATCACTTTGGTGATAGGCAACATGTTACTTTCCATCTTGCAACCAGAAAAACTAGACTGCAATCAGGGAACACTCCCTAGTCAGCCTTCTGCAAAATAAATCAGATCTAAATTCCCAMATGTCAAAGCACAGAGACTTTGTTGTTGTCATGTAGGAGAAATGTCAGTGTCACAAGAAGGTGTAAGTGAAATTAGGCCAAAAGCACCTATTCCTTTGTGTGTATTTCAAAATGCACACAGCATTCCCTAGCTGCTAAATGTTTCTAGAGATTCATGATCCATGCCTCTGACCTCATACTATAGAGCTACAATATTCCTGTACACTTTCCAGAGTAAAGTTTGAGTGCAGATTTCACTTACCATTCTGGGAATTATATACATAATTATTGGAAACACAGATAAGAAAAGATCTCTGTAATCATAACCCAAACATGCAAAGCAGTGAGCCTGTTCCACAGTATACTGAAATCAGGCCTCTGTTACATGTCTTTTACAAATGTCACCCTCTTTCCCTGAAAATGTAATGAGTTCTGCCTAGCTTAGCTGGTGTTTCACCTTAGATTTGGATTTGTAGCCATTTGCATAGATATAAGACACTGGAGGTTTCCCAATGTCAATATTGTGACAACAAATCCAGAATTTTCTTTCCACTGAAGCAAGGGGTAAGATAAGGCAGTATATCTTGTATACATAGCCCAGAAATATATAATAGATTTTTTGGTTTTCAAATTAGACACAATATATACTTAAACTGACATACTTTTAATACATCCTGATTAAAACTTTCAGGCAGTATTTCCTTTACAACCTTGCTTTACTACCCATATACACATAATTTAAATAAGCTTGTCTTAACGTTTTCTTAATGTGTAAGGCAAACAGCATATACAAAAACAAAATTGAAACRGGAAACCACTAAACACCTCCTGTTTCAAAAAAGATCTTCAATTCACATATCTCCTTATCACATCAGAACATATTTGTACAACAGCATCATCAGTGATAACAGCAGAGGTTTGGAAGGAGTAGTGTTTGTTTATTAACAGCTCTTGCAGAATCACAGGAGGACAACACCTAACAGATTGTTTGCTTCTGGAATATACTGAGCTGATGACCAGTACTTTTCTCATATTCATGTACTTGCCAAATAAGCAATGACTATTTTAAAGATACCTGCGGCAAGCACTTAGAGACAGGTTTACAGGAGTGCTGAATATTCTATATGCTCTCTAACAAGCAGATCTATAAACGTCAATAATTTTCTCATAGTACTACTTCAACAAGCTAAAAGAGATCACAATTTCTATTACAGTGTAAGCGATATTCTATTATTGTATGTTATTTTCTCTTTTGGCATTGAATATGTGGTTTCCAATAAGCTGAATTTGCTGCAGTTAATATAAAGAATATAAATGCATAGAGTGCATTTATATATATTTTAATATATACACAAAGTAATGAAAAAGGACCATAAATATTAGCAACCCTGATGGAGTATAAATCTGCCTCATGAATGAAAAGTTTAATAATCATATACCCAAAGCTTTGTTTATTCTCAGGAAATATAGGAAACTGAAATAATTTAAACATAGATCCTGACCAAAGCTAAACTAGCAGTATTCTGAATACAGTGCTTACCCTTGTAGGTATGAATTCTGAATAGTGACTTGAGATRTGCTACTGTTAGCCAGTATAGTCTGTCTGGCAGACCTTTCTCAATTGTGAAATGTTGCTCTTTGTGGAGAAACAGCAGTAAAAATGTCATGCACAAATATATTAATACCTGAGGGAACAGAGATACTAAAATGCAATGTTAATTTGTTATTGCAGTGGATGGTAGTTATTCAGCTACTTGTGCAGACAATAAGGAGCAATATTGAAGCCAAATCTCTGAAGGAAATATGAGATGTTAAATCCATTGCTTA
Organism: Cardinalis cardinalis; assembly: GCA_014549065.1. NCBI lineage: Eukaryota > Metazoa > Chordata > Aves > Passeriformes > Cardinalidae > Cardinalis > Cardinalis cardinalis. The sequence goes on from JACDOX010000177.1 coordinate 1,043,972, forward strand.
ATATTTTTTTTTATTTTTGACCAAAAGAGAAAATATTTCAGTTATGAAGACCATAATTACACACCCCATAGCCCTGACATTTACCTATCACTCAGGTACTATGAGAGTTATGTACTGCAGGTTTCATAAAGCCTTCCATTCCTCTCTGCTGAAATTCTATTTCATCCTTCTTTTTCTCTTTATGGTTATGACTGAAGGATAGATACAAGACCATATGTTTGCATGAAATCTATCCTATTAATTGCTTGAATACTTGTGAGCAGAGTCAATTAGTACAAGCTGAATAGCTAGGAATTAAATCTGGAGGTAAAGGGATTATATTCTGAGGAAATCAACATTTCATATGGATATATCCTTGGGCTTTGTGGCCATTATTTTGGGAAGGCATATGAAATAGATCCTTCACAATGTATTCACATTTAATTTTCAAATACTTCATGAAAAAAATCCACTCAGGAAGCTAGACAGGTTGTAATTGTCCTTCACAGGCAGGTTACATCATGCATTACAGTTAGAGAGTGATCTTTGCCAGATCCTTCTCCGCTGCTATCTCTTCTGAGATCCTAATGATGTCAGTTTGAAGCAATAAAAAGATGATACAAATATCTGTGGGCTCCACACTCTTCAAGTCTCATATAGATTTACTCCAGTCATTTCAAGTGTGTTTAAAGGAGTTCAAGTACATACCTCTATCAACAGGAAAAGAAAAATTATGTAAGTCCAAAGGAAACATATTTATTTGACTATTTGTGCTTTTCATTATTTTTATCTATTTTTAATGTATATAAAAGAAACAACACAGGAAACAGCAATAATCTGACCACAGATCAGTTTATTAACAGACTAGTGAAGAGAATCCTGGTGCAGAGGATTTTTTGCAGCTGACCTGCAGAAAGATTTTACAACCAAATTTCTAAATTCCAAAGTTCATGAATTTAACTTTAAAAGAACAAGAATGTATTTCAGTTGTTTTGATTCAAAAGTGAAATTGAAAAAAAGACTTTATATTTCAATTTTTAGCTTGAAGTTCAGTATTTAATTTATAAAATATTTAAGTGTTATTAAAAACATTTAAGCAGAATTATCCAAGTTTAAGATTTTATTCAAGCCAGACTTTATTTTYGTCTGGGCTGTTAAACATAAATAAAAATCAGCCCTCTAACTGGATGCTACAGGAAGTGGTTTATATCCAGAGTACAAAGTAGTCAATGAATCTTACACTCAGTTTTCCGTTTAAAATCTGAGAATATGCCCTTAAGATTATATTTCAACTCTTCATCTCATTAGTTGCTCCATTGGACTTTGATTTAAATCAGATAGGAAAACCTCTGTTCTTAGAATCCTAATGGGACAAGACAATCCCTATTTAAACATTTATAGGCATTAAGGAGTGCCTATTGAAAAGATTTGTGTTGGTTTAATGCCTTACCCCAAATCATAGTAAATGTTCAAGATTTTTTGATACAACACATWAAATTTCTGAAGATACTATTTTAAGCAGCTCCTCGCTTTCCACCTAAAGCCACTGCATATCTGAACCTCTCTATTTAGATGGCATTCATTGTTATTTATTTTGCTGTGGTTCTGCCTGCAGCTCGCACCCACGTGTCCCTTGTTCAGCAATGATGCAAACCAGGGACCTATGTGCTCTGTGCTCATCTCAAACTCAGGTTCACCAAATATCTCCAGAAGAGATATTTTTATGTTTTATCCTTTCTTTCCTCTCCCATATTTYCTATAAATTTTTCAAACACTTTCTTCTGTTTTTAGAAATCCTCTGCTATTCCCAAATGGCAAGCCCCCTGCCAGGGCTCAAAGCAGGGACTCAGCTTGCTCTGTTTTCCTCCACTTAACACTAATTCACATGCCATGAACTCTGTATGCTTCCTCCGGTTAGGCATTACCCACTTCTGCACTCCTTCCCTTCCTAACAGTCCCTTATGTTGTTCACACAAATGTTTTAGATATGCTTGCATTATATACTTTGTTCCATCACAAAAATGCAATTTTCTCCTACACCTCCTTCCTCACTGTTGCCATTGTTTTGGCTCCTGCCTGAGKGAGGACTCCCTGGTCCAAGGGAAACACCCTTTCCTCTGGCAGATTTCGTGCTTCCTATTTAAGATTCATTTTCCTACCTGGATGAGATCAAAAAAACCCATGGTGGTGCCAGCTTTCCAGAACAGTATCAACACTTCCCTGCCCCACAGAGAACAACTGGAATGGAGCACATGGGCTCATCAAGCACAGTGCAACACCTGCTCTGTTTTCTGATTCCTGACTAAATCCGCAGGCTCATCCAGTCTCCTGCCATGCGACATACTCACAAACAGCCAGAAGACATCAAGCTGGCTGTGCTGTGCGTCCTCACCCTTTGACCACAAACCAGAATGTGGCAGCTGATCTTTTATGCATTAGCAGAGAGTAGAGGGACTAATTTAAAGATCGTCCTTGAATAATAATAAGGTGTTTTCTTTTTGTGACAGGGGCCTGAAGCAAATCAATTTTTCAATATGATCTTTTTCCTGGTTATCAGGAACTACTACATCCTGATCAAAAAACCCCCTCAACTTTCAGACTTCATCCTAAAGTATTTATCATTCAGGAAAAATGCAATTATTAGCTACTTAGCAGGAAATGCAAGTTATACAGAGAAGTCTAGTTTTGGAGACATAATTGGCCCAAATATAATGGTGATTTTTAGGCTGGAATAAAGGCTAGATTGAAACAGCCAAATGAGCTATGGTCTTGCAGATGGTTGGTTGGGAAAGAAGGAGTAAGTTTGAATATGCCATTTTATGCAATGTACCCACAAAGGCACTATAATTCAGTGCATAGATAATTACACAACAGTCAAATAATGATTTATCAGGGAAATAATCTAAAAAAGTGTGATATTGGAGAATGCCATGGGTTATAAGATGAAATAATTCCTTTTGGCAATTTTTATTTTAACTCAGTTCTTACCATATGAGGATTTTAATTCTGTTGTGCATATAAATTCTGCTTGTCTCAAAAAGAAATTAAAAGAGAGATGCTAAAACTGAGATGAGAAGCAATTATTGTTTAAAAAAAATCCCATTTCTCATATGCAGGCCAAAATAATTTAGGCACCACTACAGAAACAACTTTTCTTCACATCTGATAAATCAAAATAAAATGTATCTTACTTCTATGTTTCTCAAATGCTCCTGCTTTCTAGTGTGAACAGAAGAAAGAGAAAGTTGAGTATTCATCTCTGATAGTAATGTGTCATGATAGTTGACTTTCTACTGCCCAGCCAGGCCCATGGCATTTGATTCCCCATTCATCCCTCCATTGTTTAAGAAAAGAAAAACATTTGTATCAGGAACTGTAAAGCCTTGTCTGCACTGTATTCAATTCCTAGGAAAAACATTTCAGCTCAGGTCTGACAATTCCTTCAGGTTTCATTTCTCCCTAGTGGTGACTGAATTTTCCCTGTATTTTAGATATTCTAGAGCAATGTGATCTTAAACTGCCTCATCTTACTTGGAGCAATGTTTAAAGAAAAGAGAGGAATAACTGCTTTCTGTCTTGAGATCCCTGCTGGTGTAGAACAGGCAGAAACCAATACCATAACAAATAGCCTACTTCATCTTCCTTGGGCTGAATTGCAAAGAAGCTACAAATGCTAGGGGTGCAGAACTGTTCAGCGGGGCGCACACGCACAGCAACCATACACCTAAAACAACAGCAGCGTGGTTTCACACTATGCAAGAACTCCAGAAGGTGTTTTGACTCTGAAAATGAAGATAGAAAGCATGAGACTGGAATGTTTGAACTCATTTCCAGAGAGGGCCTGAAAACTCTGTAAAAATGTATTTCAGCTTCTCATCTTAAACATAGTCAAGAAAACCCCCAAACAATGATAGAAACACTGATTTTTTTTACTGCCTTTGTTTATTCCAGTTTAAAAATGCTCCTTAGAGATCTTGCTATTAATTAGCTGTAGATGTGAAAATACAGACCAGCCACAGAAAACTCATGTTTGGTTATTAGAAATTAATACATATCATTAATATATATTACTGCATCATTTTGCTACTTCCTAGTTATTTCAGTTTTCTCCTCTTACTAATCAATCTAAAGCACTTAGCATATGCTTCATGCTAACGCACTGTCCTAGGTTACAATATAATGATGTATTCTATTCCCATCCTCAAGAGCTGCTGAAACCAGGAGAGGCATTGTTTTTCCTCATCTCCTGTTAATGGGCCCATCAATGCCTTGCCACATGACTCAGAGATAACTCCCTCCGGGACCCATGTCCATTTAATGGGTAATCAAGGACCCACTGCATGACTCAGAATTATATCAACCGCATTGTGAGATGCTCCACCCAGGGGGGAGGAGCTAAGCATCCCCGCCTGGATGTAATCTGGGCTTTGGGACAGAACAGGCAGCCCTTACCCACTGGCTTCCAGAGGACAAGAGCTACCACATCTTTTCTATGGGATCACCATGTTAACAAGACCATTTCATCTGGACTGCAACCACCACCCTAGCTAGCAGGGTGTCAGGTTGTATTCTGACTCTGTCAGTGGTTTTTGGTTTGTATTATTGCATGTATTTGTTTTTTTCCCCTTTTTCTAATAAATTGTATTTCTGACTTGGAGCATCTCACTGGTTTTGYTTTCAAAACAGAACACACACAGTTAATTTTAAATAATTAATCTACCTTACAGACTCATTTCCAGTTAGCATCCTTTTAAACTCATGGTTTTTATTTTGATGAGGCAAATGACAACCCATATAAGTTTATTTGATTCTATTTAAGTGATGAAAGAAAACAACCTCTGATCTCAGTACCAGGTAAGATTATGGAACAGTTTATATTGAGTGTCATCAGACAGAACTTACAGGATGGCCAGGGCATTAAGAGGGGTAGGTCATGTTTGACCAACCTGATCTACTTTTATGACCAAGTGACCTGCCTGGTGGATGCAGGAAAGGCTGTGGATGTTGTCTGTTTGGACTTCAGCAAGGCCTTTGATGCTGTCTCCCTGTCATGGTTTGACACTGGCATTATGCTACTGCTCTTATGAAAATACTGTTTTTCTGGTGTTTACTGTGAGATGGGATCAGGAATAGAGCAAAGCAGGCTCCAATTTAGGAATAGAAGGAAAAAAACTTTATTAACTTACAATGTATAAAAGAACTCAGGATGAAAACTTTCTAAACATCTTTCTTCTCTTTACTAAATTTCTAATACATCTATCTTTCAGATCACTAACTCTTAATCTATCTCTACTTTTTAGATAATCAATTCTCAGTTCATTAAGGAGTGAGGAGTCTTTTTTGTGCCATAGACTTCCTCTGGAAACACAGTTGAGACCTCGTCTGTTTCCATGTCACACGTGGCACCGCACGGAGATAATTTGCTATCGTGACATCTTCCTTCTATGCTCAGTGCTCTCACCACTGCACATGGACCAGAGCTGCTTCTARGGTTTTCTTTTCAAGGGTGCTTTGCCCAGTTCAAAAAGAGCACAGTCTCTCACTTTCAGGACACTTGTCCTTCCTCAAATTTCACCTCCTGGGGCTGAGGGGTCTCAAGAACAGAGATCTTCTCTTCTACTGAAGATCAAGGGCACTAACCACCTTCTTCATCCATTGTTTCTGTTCATGCACTCCTATAACATCACTGCACTCTCTTGGCTCTAAACCATTGCTTCTTCCTTAAAAGCAGTCTCTGTGTCACAGGAAAAAATGGTTCTGTCTATGRCTAYACAAGAAAAGTCTAGCTAAAGGTTACTCTATCACCTCCTCTCACTTAAGATTTTTCTCTACTTCTCTCGTGGCTTATTTCTTCTTATCTCATCTCYATTTCTCTTCTCATTCAACTCCAGGAGGATCAGCATTTGCAAGGTT